>CP139509.1:450374871-450631682 GCA_021014915.2 Artemisia tridentata subsp. tridentata | reverse complement strand
GGTATCTCTTAAAGTCAACACTAGTTGATGTGAGATAAGGCTGCCTACAATAGGCGATCGAGATCGAGTTATGATCGAATGGGGCCGATCGATTTGGTTGCTGTGGGGAGTCGATCGCTGCACTCGATCCCCTCTAATTGGTCGTCTAGCCGATCGATTTGAAAAGGGAAAGTCTGCTTATTTTTTGTAACGTTAACTTCAAAAAAAAAAAAAAAAAAAAAAAACCTTTCAAACCACTATAAATACATACACATATTCAACATTCACTACACCAAACTCTCTCAATTCTCTTAATCAAAATCTCACACTTCAATCCTTAATTCAACATGTCTAAGAAAACACCACAATCAAAAGGCCGGAAATCCCGATTGCCTCAAAACATCCCGCAATTAACACTGGATCCGAATTTTCGGTTAACCGGTATGTCACCAAACATTAATTTCCGAGCTCCTAGTTTTGATTATCAATCGCAACAACCTCAACAACAACAAACTGACAATCCATTTTATGTAAATCGTCCTACGAATCGTCCATTTATTCCACCATATCAAAACAACCAACAACAACAACCACCTCCACAACAACAACAACAACAACCACCTCCACAACAAAGACAACAACAACAACAACAACAACCGTACGGCTCACCCGAATCCGTGTATCGTCCAACGATGGATTCATCAATGTCTTCATATTCAGGTTATCAAGAATATTCTCCGGTTAACTGTATGAATTTTAATGCTTGTGATTTTGATGAACAATTATATAACAATCCTGATTTTTATGGGGGAACTGGTTCGGGTTATCCGACTCAAGAGTATCACGGTTCCGGTCAAGGTTCGGGTCATGGATCGGTTCCAAATGACGATGACAACACTATTTCAGAAGAGATGTCGCCGGTCAAACCAAAAAAACGAGCAACGAAGGGTAAGAAGAAGGTTGTGGAGAAGGAAACCAAGAATGATTCGTCGCTTTGGACACACGACGAAGAGGTCGCGTTATGCAAAGCTTGGTGTGATGTGTCCGAGAATAGCATTGTGGGAAACAACCAAAATGCTAAGGGATTTTGGCAGAAAGTGATTAAATACTTTGAAAATGAGTTTGGTGCAGAAAGAACTTACAACTCGATAATTACCAAATGGAAAAATAGGATTCGTCCTAGAGTTGGTCAGTTTTGTGCCATATACGACAATGCGTTTAAGAATTATGGAAGTGGTGAGAATGATCTCACTATCTACAGACGAGCGTGTGAAGAATACCAAATTATGTATAAGCATGCGTTCTTATTGGAGCATTGTTGGGAAATTCTGAAGGACCATGAGGTCTGGAATGATAATGAGATGCCGGCTTTTTTAAGCCAAGAAGTGGGTCGGAAGAAGGCAAGGACTTCCGAAACTGGTTCGGATGTGCCTGATGATGAAGAAATAGTCGTTCGAAATGAGCGACCAATTGGCCGAGATGCCGCTAAGAAAAATAAGAAGAAGTCCTCGGAGAGTTCTTCCAAGTCTTCTTATATGGCAGATGTAGCCGAGAAATGGAATACCATTAAGTCCATGGCATTGGGAAAGAAGAAGGAGCTGACAGACGGATACTACGAGTTGAAGACAAAAGAGCTGGAGCAAAGGAAAAGAGAGTCGGAAATACAGGCAATAAAAGTTCAAGTCGAAAAAGAAAGACTTGAATTTGACCGGCAAAAGAAACGGGATAAAGACATCATATTCTATCTAACACCAATCGACCCGTCTTTGCCCGCAAATTTAAGACAAATGTTGCAAGAAATGAAGGACGAAATCAAGGAACGACACAACCTAGATTATTAGTTTTTAATAACTGTCGTAATGTTTCTATTTTATTTGAATTATTATGTAACGTTTTAATTTTTAATAAAATTTGAGTTTGTGTTAAAAAAAAATAAAAATAAAAAAATAAAAAAAAAAAAAAAAAATTGAACTTGGTCGCCCTTACTGGGGCACCTAATCGCCTGTAGGTCGCTGGAGAGAGAAAGCTGACGTGGCAGAGAAAAATGGGGGGATTGGGTTGCCTTACTGTGGGCAGCCTAAGAAACTTAAGCCCTTAGACTGAATGACAAGGGGGCATGAGGCCTTCGATGACCGCAAAAGTCACGCGCGAATCCATGGCCAAGGAGCAGACTCACGCGCGAGTAATACAACTCAAGAACACTTAAGGTGAACGGTTCACTGATGAGTGTGTAAATACTCATCATTTTATACCCATATAAGACACAAAAATGACCAAAAACACCAGAATAGACCATATTATACTGCAAATATCCTTGGTTTGTGTTTTTATGTGTTTCAGGTACAAAAGGGTCGAAAACAGGCAAAAACAGCCAAAACCGTGCACAAGATTGGAAAAAGTTCAAAAGCCGAGGACGGGGAAGAAATTTACGAGTTTGGACCACATTTATGATCAAGATGTCAAAATCAACCTTCAAGAATATCAAGTTGTCCAGATTGGTCTTTAAAGACAATTTTCAGAATGTGCATAAATGGTCCCTGAACTTTCAGATTTTACACAAATGGTCCCTGGAAATAGTTTTGATTTTTGGCAGTTTTAGTCCTTGGATTTTTAGGATGTTACAACATTGGTCCCTACGATTTAATCCAAATTCCATATTTAATCTTAAAAACTAACCCAGTCATCCCAATCCTAAATATTAAACCCAATCCATCACTAAACCCAGCCCACACCATACACTTACCCAAGCCCAATTTAAATAAAACCCAACCCGATCCCTTAGCTAATACCAGGTTTGACTTCGGTCAAACCTTTCTTCCCTTTACCACTAACCCGCCAAAACCATACCACCATCACCCACCTTATCCCTGCAATACCACTGATGAACTCAAATAAGTACATTTTATTACTATCATTTATCATATTTATTTGACTTGTTTTATTATATTATCTGTGAGAATTGATACGTTAATGTTTACTTTTGTAATTCTCAGGTAAAAACAAGTATTATGTGAAACTTGGCAATTTTGGACTAATTATGGAGCAAAACAAGCAAGAAGATAAGAGTCTACTGAAATGTACAAGATCAAGACATTCTGCTCCAGATGCGCCGCATATTACTTATTACATACGGCGCATCACTATCAAGATTTCACCAGTTTCGATCCAAGATACAAGAGGACATGCGCCGCATCTAAGAATGGAGTTACGCCGCATCTTCTGGCGGTGTACGAATATTCCTGAATATATTAATCTTGGACCCCACGCGAAGTTAAGTCAATGCGCCGCATCTACTTATTAGATGCACCGCATCTTACCCTCAGACAGAAACTATAAATACCCCAAGACCAGACGAATTTCGAGAGCCCTAGTTTTAGAAGACCGAAGACCATAGAAACCTAAGGCCGAATTCAGTCGAAGTAGCAGCACAAGACACACCTTGAACGAAGATACAAGAGCTGTAAGAAGGTCCTGCATGTATTTAATTCATTAAGTAGTTTTGTTTTATTGTTTTAGTAAACTTTAATTCATCAGGATTGGTGGCTTGTGTAATGTGACAACGGAAAGGTTGCACTCCCTTAAAACTGCTTTCCCATTAATTAAAGTTTATATGTTGATGTCTTTGGTGACTTTTATTAGTGCATTGATAACCTCTGTGTCTAGCTGAGCGTTGATCGGGTCGCCATGCCTCTGCCCTCGCCTATTTATTAGATCGCCTATGCATTCTATCGTCTGTAAAAAAGTAGGAAGAAAGATAAATAGGATAGTCATAAGTAATCATTAAGGGTTTACTCGCCGATAAGATTAGAGCCAACGAGAAAGGACTTAATCTCGGTGCGTTGCATCGAACTATACACTTCATATAAAACTAGCAATAAAACAAGTGACAAGCTACTTAACTATCAGGACAGGTCTTCTTATTGTCTCGAGTATTTATCTGTGTACGTGTGTGCTACTCGCTGATTCGTGCTTATTAGTTTAGTTTATTATTTAATTGCAACCAAACCGTGCCAGTCTCTCAGGCTGAACCCCCTTGCGTTAGATTAGGTTGTATAGCTAACTTAAGATATTAAAATACTGATTAGAATAACTAGATAATACGTTCCACTCTTAGTGATCGACACTCTACTTACCATTATATTCATACTGACCGGGTACACTGCTCGTTAAAGTGTGTGTGTTATTGATAAGTCGGCTAAATATAAATTTAAAACTTGAATACTGCTAAAACCACAACGACATACCGTGGGTATAAATTAGAGCATACGCACGCACGCATCAAGTTTTTGGCGCTGCTGCCGGGGAGTGAATTGTTATTATCTGTTAATTTGATTAGTATTTTAATTAGGTTTTTCTTTTTAATTTTTAATCTAACCGCTAACTCTGTTGTGTATTAGATTAAATTGCATTCATTGTATTATTTGCATATTTTCTGTTTTGTGTGTTATTTGTTTTCTTTTATTTTTGTTTATTTTCGTTTGTTTTTATTTGTTTTTATTTTTCATATTTTCTGTATTCTGCTATCGTTGTATTGAGCTTATTCAAACGATACGGCGCATCTATTTTCTTAGATACGGCGTATTGCGTTTAATTTTTATAAAATACAACGCGTTTAATTAATTCGATACGACGCATCTTTCCCCAAGATACGGCGTATCTGTTTTTAATAAGAAATTTTTTCTAAGCGATAACGCGATACGACGCATCTGCTTTAGCAGATACGGCGTATCTATTATTTTAATTAAAAACAGTTTTCGAATTATTAAACAGATACGACGCATCGATCTCTGTCGATACGGCGTATCTTCTGAATCAAAAATCTTGTATTTTGAAACGTAACGAAAATACGGCGCATTAACTTTTGTTAATACGACGCATTTAATTTTAAATAAATATCGATTTTTGATAATTAAAACTGATACGGCGCATTCTAATTTCTAAGCGGCGTATCTATTTTCTGAATAAAGTCTGATTAAATTTTAACGATTATAAGATACGGCGTATCCAACTTTCTGGATACGGCGCATCATCTGCAGATATCAGTTATTCTTGTATCCGTTTCTAAATTCATTAATTTCTCTTCTAGCGAACAAATCCTACTGACGATTTTACCTATGATGACAGGTTTTGCTATGGAAGACATGTCAGTGAACGGATATCTTGCTAAGGAACTCTTGCTTTCGGATTCATTCGAAGTGAAAGTTTTTGATGATGTCAACTTCAATGTGCTCATGATTGATGCCGATTTATTTTCTTGGGAAACCCCTCTTGAGGCTACTTATAAGGAATTTAAACGCTTATGCAATATTGAAGATGGGATATTCTCTTATGATTTACTAATGAGTTACACTGAAGATGAATTGCTACTCTTATGGCCCATCATGGAATCTAAAGGATTGACTTGGACTACTATTGAAGAGAATGATGGGAAATTCCAAATTGAATACATGAACTCAAGCAATAAAAGCTGTGGTGGAGGCAATACCCAACCTATACAAATCTCTTACATGCCTTATTCCGAACAGTACTGGGGATTAAATGAGAACTATCTGGACGATGAAAGGATTTATGCTGTGTCGGAGTTACTATTTCATGGCGGGTTGGTAAGGTTGATGGACATCTCCCTTGAAGAATGGCTTGAACTTAAATACGGTAATCCTAAATTTGCTCCTGTAAATGAAATCAAACGCATTGTGACCTCATGGTTGACACGGAGTTTTAGGGAACAATTTAACGAGTTCATGGAGATAAGGAGGAAAATGATTGGTAAAGCTTGCTTTGACGTTGACCACGATCCTAACAATGTTGATTTTTCAGATTGGTTGGCTAGTAAGTTCAATAACCATAAGAGTATGGATCGAGCTACTAAAGATGCGTTATGGGTATATTGGATGAGAGGAGAAGATGAAGAAGTAGAGAGCGACTATGGGTCGTCACTTAATGATTCAACAATCAATGAGGGCATTGAAGAATTATTCAGCATAGACATTGATCTGTTCAATTATGAGACACCTTTGTGCAAACAATTCAAAGAATTTAATTACCTTCTTCAAGTCGACGATGATGTGCTAACTGGAGATCTACCAGGATTCAAAACTTATGATGATTTCAAAAAACACCTGGTACTACGAATGGAATGACCAAATACCATGGGTTTGGGATAAACCATGGGAATTTGAGCACATTAATCACACTTGTACACCTTTCTGTTTCAAGGATGGGAGTAGTGTATGGCCGACCTGTGATTATAATAATGATGGAACCTGTAATGGCGGAAGTATAATTGGAATGAAACGGGTTGGAAAAGATGTAACCTTTGAAGACTATGAGTGGTATGAAAATGTTGAAGACTGCCCACAAAAAGCGGAGGCTTTGCAAGAAAAGGGTAGGATCGATTACTTGAAAGAGCTAAAGGGAACATCGAATACTACTTTCTGGGAATGGGTGCATGAACAATTTGATGATTACACGAAGCTTAGTCGACGGTTACAATGGGAATTGGAAAGAGAGTGGGAGGCAATTCAAGATGATGATAACAATAAGTCATTAATTGATGAACTTGATGACTATTTGATTAAGGATCCTTATTTTAAGTTTGTTGATAAAGATGAAGAAGAATTCATCAAAAGAAAGTGTCAACTACTTGGGATCCCTTATAATAAGCCACCCATGATTATTTCTGAAAAATTTAAAGTCATTAAATACTCTTTGGGACCAGATAAGGAATATGTTGCGACGAAGACCAAGAGTTATTGATGAAGCGAAAAGTGTACCGCTTTTAAGGGGTCATTTAAGCCCTAAATCGTATTTATTTGATCAAATATTGCCCTAAATCGTTCCTTTTGTCATTTTAGGTACTTTTGAGAAGAAATCTGGAAAAGGAAGCATTTTGGACGTTTGTTGGAGCATAAAAGTGAAGAAAACGACAAAGTCTCAAAATTGTGCTGCAAATTACCTTTGACGGCGTCAGGATTTGTTCTGGACGGCGTCATGGCTTGGCAAAAGTGGTGGATGTGAAAATTACTCATGATAAGCCAGAGAAATTTGCATGGAATTATGACGGCGTCACGCTTTAATGTGATCAAGGTCGTCACGGCTTAATTTAAAGAGGGACGGCGTCACCCCTAAGTCTGACGGTGTCAAGCCTTGATAAGCCAGAACGGATTTTGGAGAGCTAAAGAGGGACGGCGTCAAGAAGGCCATCCGGGAACCCTAAAAGCGGCGAGGTGACGGCGTCACACTCCATAACGTGACGCCGTCAGATCTGAAAGTCTATATATAGTTTTGCAATTTTTTGTCATTAGTGTGGAACTTATTGGAGAACTTTGTGGGTGAAAACCCTAAGACGATTTTAGCAGCTTTCTCAAGGCTTTTTGCCTTGAGATCTTCCATGTTACATTGAAGATAAGTTATCAATTAATCATTCAATATGTCTATGTGTTGTTTGATTCTATCTTGTTCTTGTCTTTTGTTTAATATGCTAGGCTAGATTTATCTTGTGTTTGCTTAGATCTAATGAAACCTAGCTATTGATTATTGGTTATTGGTGTGTTATTAGTTGTATTGGATGATTGTTCATCTATGTTAGGCTTAAGAAAACTGGCTAACTTCCTATTCGGTAACTTGCTTGAACGTCTTAAGAAACATGAACCAATGCGTACTAAAGGTTTTTATGGTTGTATTTAATGCACAAGCGAATTCTAGTGATCCCATGTTAGGAGCTTCCTAGCCGGCTCGACATAGGAGTGAAGTAGGAGCTTGTAGAGTTGGGGAAGTACGTACGCCACCCACGATTGGTATTAAGGAATACACCCATCATCCACACAATTAATACACACTAATCAACCGGTAAAAGATAGTTAGGGAGTAAGGAAATCTAAGTAAACACATTTCTCTCCACATAAGTTTTACCACCTTTTCATTTTCAGTTATTTTATTTTATTTGCATTTGTAGTAACTTGGGTTAGTTGACTAGCAACTAATTCCGCCCACTCTTTCAAACCCGAGATTTTAATTGCTTTCATAAAAAATTATAAAAACATAAAAAGAATCTTCTCTCACCCTTAGACCTATTAGAGTAGTTTTTCATACCTAACGAACACTATTCCCTGTGGAGAACGATCAATCCCCGTACTTACCACTACACTATACTACATCGGTCAGGTACACTGCCTGGTGGGGTTGTAAGCCTCTTGAGATCCCTCGAGAGGTAAAACCTGTTGTAAGGTTGCAAAACCACGCATCAAGTTTTTGGCGCCGCTGCCGGGGAATAGTTATTGTTTAGGTTGAATTTTTATTTTATAGGTCTACTCACTAGATTCCTTTCTAGTGAGATTTTTATTTTATTTTTCTAGGTTTTCTTTAGTATATCTTATTTCTTTGTATTTTTGTTTGTGACACCTTCCACCTACCTCATGAGTAATAGTGATCACTTGATCCCTGTTATTCGTATTTTTCGCCGAGCAAATTTCCAACTACCCGTTCCCGCCCCCATCATAGAAAACAACAACCTTTCACCCGACCACCACTTTGGTAACAATTCTGACATGGAGGAGTCTGACCATGAGAATGAATATGTTAGTCCGTTTTACTACTCAGACTCCGATGAGGATGCCGGTAATGGAGAAGTAGTTAACGAGGAATGGGGAAAAGAGGAAATTGATCCCTTTAAGTATGTTGACCCTAGGACTAAGATCGAAAAGGATAGCTTCTTTAACATGCAATTTCCGTGTAAGATTGGTTATCATGATTTTTATGCTTATCTTAACTCATCTTTGCCTATGAACATTATCTCTCGCGCTAATTATAATAAAATCATGGTAGATGAGCTAGAATATCAAGGAGATAACATTGTTGCTAGGACTAAGCTACTACACGTATTCGTTGGAAGTTTTGTGTATTTGGTGGAATTTATGGTTATGGAGAACTTAGGAGAATTCATTGATAACAAATTAACCCAAGTCATTTTTGGAGAACCCTTCAAAAGGTTGACCAACCTTGACGAAAAACTTGTGGACGGGTTAATTACATTCTCGGATGGGGATGAAGATTTTACTTACCAAATGCCCCGAACACATCCTAGGTTTAAAAACTACTCCATTGAATCTTGCAATAGACTTGTGCCTCTTGATTTGTTAAGTGAGAATGATAAGAGGAAGGGGCTCAAATATCCACATGAGAAAAACAAGAGATACTATCATGGATGTTTGGAGCTGAATGATGAATACAAGAAAGATGAGGCAACAATTAGATGGCTCACACTCGGATACGTGAGCATAAGCGACACTAGATGAGCCTTACTTTGAGTCTAGCTACAAGACTCGTTAATAAAGAAAAGCGCTTCTTGGGAGGCAACCCAAGTTTTATTTGCTTTGTGTGTTTATTTATTTGTTTGTTTGATTTTATTTGTTTCCGTATGTGTGTTTAAGTTTTATTATTATTGATTCATGTTAAAAACTAATTTGTGAAAATGCTTTATTTTGTTTTTAACTTCGTCTTAACTACATATAAAGGTATTTTGCAAAAGTTAAGTGTAAGGGAAATCTAAATCGGTTTATTAGAACACAAATGAACATGAATCATAATAATAATAAATTAACATATATATTAGTATTTGTTTGAGTCAAATGCTTGTATCGAGCCATAATGATGTTTTGCAGGATTTCCAGGAAGTAAGGTATAGGTTTTTCCAAAAATTTTCCGGAAACATAACATGAGAATTCTGTCAGATTATTTCTGACGGCGTCAGGAGTTACAACCTGACGGCGTCAGGTTTAATTTTCTGAAAATTTTTGAAAGTTTTGTTTTCATAAAAAGTTTTTATTAAATTTCTAACTTATAATCTCCAGGAATCTGCAAAATAATCATTCCACAAGCATTATATCCTTATATATAGATTTATCCCGCCGATGTTATGCAGGTTTTCGTGTTTGTTTTCTCAGGTTTAACAGGTTATTTTGGACAAGGAAATGTATGTGGAATCAAGCTTTTGGCGATGCATTAGTCATGGAGCTTCAACATTACCTTGGAAGAAGATCTAACCGTGTTACTTCATTATCCACCGAGCGAATCAGGGGAGTATTTGATTTCATTTTTTTACTTTTTTTACTTTTACATTTGTTATTTGAACATTGGGGACAATGTTCATCTTAAGTGTAAGGGGGGGTAAAAGTACGATTAGAGAATGCTATTACGCTTGATTTTTGTTTGTTTAATGGTAGATGTGTAATAAAACTGAGATAAATACTTGTTAGGGCAATTTTAGTGCCAAATTTAAAAATTTTTACAACATTTAGGAGTGAAACTTTGGTCTTAATGAGCGTCTCATGGATAGGAAGTTATATGACTAGCAAAAAACCGTACCACTAAAAAATTTTCCACCCCCAAATATGTGAGGTTCGCCCCTAGAATTGGTAGGAAAAGCATTTATGCTATGATGTGTGTACCGGTAGCACTTAGATTCTAGAACTTGCGTTAGGACCATTCCAAGGCCACAAGTGAGACTACATTCGTGTAGTTAGATTTACTACATGATAAGAGGCATTAGGATTAACCCATTGTTTTACACCTGTGTTTTTGTTATAATTACTTTGGCTACATTGGTCAAGTAATTCTCCCACACCCTTTGCGTTGTACTCATTTTTAGTGCACGATACCCCTAGTACACCCCTCAGAGCCTATCTTTTCTTTTCGACCTTTAAGCATTTTACTTAAAGGAAGAATTTGTTACACCCCACTTAAATGTACACCCAAATCGCCTTAGCCTACCTTGTATGCACTCATTTTTAGTGCATTATTGTGACAACATTTGTTTAAACCCAAGTTAATTATCTAGTTGATTACATGGTTGCTAAGTCGAGTCATATCCTTGTACATATTATTTTGGGACGATTGGGACTCATGGGTAAAGTACTAGTGTAATGGAGTAATGGGGAAGAACATCATTTATTACCCCCATATGTGCTAAATATTTTAAAAGTACTCCAAGTTTTTCGATTATCTTAATTCGAGTCATTAGAATAGTTATTTGTAAAGTTATGTAAAAGTTCAAGTGTAAGGGGAATGCAATGCCCCTATGATGTATTATTTTGGATGGTAGGGCAAAAGTGTATGCAAAAAATAAAAATAAATAAATAAAATAAAATAAAAAAAAATCAAGAAAAATACAAAAAAATGAGAAAAAGAAAAGTAGAAAAAACATACGGACTACCATCCCGTTTTATTTTATATTTATTTTATGTTTTTGTTATTTTGTTTTTAGCTTAAGATCGAGTCGAGTCTTGGCTTAGCAACATTGTATAGTACATGTAATTAATCAAGATCTTTAACTCGCCACCAGTAAAATATCTTTTATCCAACAAAACCGTGTTTTCCTTTTCCCTACACCTAACGTTATAACCCATTTAAAAGCCCTCTTTGATAGTTTATCTTAGGTGCTTACGCCTAGTGGAGGAGGTTTTCGATCCTTTCCCAAGCCTATGGTAATCTATTTGCTATGACAGGTAGTGAGAGATATTATCCGTTTTCATTTATGAGATTTATTTTGATGACACCTGAGAGATGTGAGTATCTAAACACTACTTGTGAGGTGCTAGTATGTAATCTCCGTGCTTATTATGATTAAAGTGGAACGAATATTTGTTGTAATTACTTTTATGTTAGCATTAAATGACCCCTAACTTGTATTTTGATTAGAATAAAAGCACATTTGCTTGAGGACAAGCAAATCTCAAGTGTAAGGGTATTTGATGAAGCGAAAAGTGTACCACTTTTAAGGGGTCATTTAAGCCCTAAATTTTATTTATTTGATCAAATATTGCCCTAAATCGTTCCTTTTGTCATTTTAGGTACTTTTGAGAAGAAATCTGGAAAAGGAAGCATTTTGGACGTTTGTTGGAGCATAAAAGTGAAGAAAATGACAAAGTCTCAAAATTGTGCTGGAAATTACCTTTGACGGCGTCAGGATTTGTTCTGGACGGCGTCATGGCTTGGCAAAAGTGGTGGATGTGAAAATTACTCATGATAAGCCAGAGAAATTTGCATGGAATTATGACGGCGTCACGCTTTAATGTGATCAAGGTCGTCACGGCTTAATTTAAAGAGGGACGGCGTCACCCCTAAGTCTGACGGCGTCAAGCCTTGATAAGCCAGAACGGATTTTGGAGAGCTAAAGAGGGACGGCGTCAAGAAGGCCATCCGGGAACCCTAAAAGCGGCGAGGTGACGGCGTCACACTCCATAACGTGACGCCGTCAGATCTGAAAGTCTATATATAGTTTTGCAATTTTTTGTCATTAGTGTGGAACTTATTGGGGAACTTTGTGGGTGAAAACCCTAAGACGATTTTAGCAGCTTTCTCAAGGCTTTTTGCCTTGAGATCTTCCATGTTACATTGAAGATAAGTTATCAATTAATCATTCAATATGTCTATGTGTTGTTTGATTCTATCTTGTTCTTGTCTTTTGTTTAATATGCTAGGCTAGATTTATCTTGTGTTTGCTTAGATCTAATGAAACCTAGCTATTGATTATTGGTTATTGGTGTGTTATTAGTTGTATTGGATGATTGTTCATCTATGTTAGGCTTAAGAAAACTGGCTAACTTTCTATTCGGTAACTTGCTTGAACGTCTTAAGAAACATGAACCAATGCGTACTAAAGGTTTTTATGGTTGTATTTAATGCACAAGCGAATTCTAGTGATCCCATGTTAGGAGCTTCCTAGCCGGCTCGACATAGGAGTGAAGTAGGAGCTTGTAGAGTTGGGGAAGTACGTACGCCACCCCACGATTGGTATTAAGGAATACACCCATCATCCACGCAATTAATACACACTAATCAACCGGTAAAAGATAGTTAGGGAGTAAGGAAATCTAAGTAAACACATTTCTCTCCACATAAGTTTTACCACTTTTTCATTTTCAGTTATTTTATTTTATTTGCATTTGTAGTAACTTGGGTTAGTTGACTAGCAACTAATTCCGCCCACTCTTTCAAACCCGAGATTTTAATTGCTTTCATAAAAAATTATAAAAACATAAAAAGAATCTTCTCTCACCCTTAGACCTATTAGAGTAGTTTTTCATACCTAACGAACACTATTCCCTGTGGAGAATGATCAATCCCCCGTACTTACCACTACACTATACTACATCGGTCAGGTACACTGCCTGGTGGGGTTGTAAGCCTCTTGAGATCCCTCGAGAGGTAAAACCTGTTGTAAGGTTGCAAAACCACGCATCAGTTATACTAGATTAAGTCGAACGGAAGAAAATGTTGCGGAGCTATACGGGAACATCTTTCGGATGAAAGAAGAAGGATGGACCGTGACAAGAACAACATGAGGAGCTGAACGTGAGTCTAACTTGAAGACTCTGGAATAAAGACAAGTGCTGACCGGGAGACAACCCGGAAAATTTTTACTATTCTGTTCTGTGTTGAGTCAGTCAGGTCCGCAGAGGATACGGCGCATCTCAATCCTAAGATGCGACGCATCTCCTGCACTGGTCATATCTTACTTTATTTTCTGCATTTTTTATTTTTGACTTTAAAACTTTTTATCAGTTTATTTTAATGCGGCGCATCCCTGGTTAAGGATGCGACGCATCTTCTATTCTGATTCGTATTTATTCCAGGCTCGATACGGCGTATCTTCTTCCATAAGATACGGCGCATCGACTGACCTGATGATTTTCATTTTAATTTTTAAGTTTTATTTTTACTAACTACTAATGTATTATGCAAGTTTGAACTTTCTTAACTTAGGTGTGTTAAAGTCTTGATGGTATTATAGATTCCTGCATTTCCTGTGGATACATCAATTATGAAGCTTAAACGTTCTCATCCACAGGAAGTTGATTTTTGCTCTTATACAAATAATAGAGGATCATACCGAGCAAATCTCAGGGGAGTTTTTTTGTTCTAATTCTTTTATTTTCCAGTTTTTAACCTTTTATATAAACAACGAGGACTTTGTTTAACTTAAGTGGGGGGATTGGAGAATTAGAACACTTACTTGTCCTAAACTTTTCAAAATATGCTTAAAATGTGCTTAATATATCAAAATTTAAAATTTTTAGCATGTTTTTGTTTGAAGTCTAAGTTGCATAGCCTCACACAACACACACATTAACCAACTGCCCTAGGGTCTTGTTCTGGTTAAGACTCTCACCCTTTTTATTTAAAACACTTTTCCTTTTTAAAAGCTTATTTCACAGTTTGCTTATTAACTGCTTATTCAGAAAAGCAGTTTGCCCACTTTTATTTTTCATAAGTTCTAATTAGCATTAAGTAATTTCCTGGAAATTTTCATAATTTTTCAAGTTCAATTAGTATTTTTAATCTATTTTTCTTTTTAAATCAGTTTTTAATTCATAATAAAAAATATAAAACTCAGAAAAATATAAATCTTTTTTCTAAATTTTTTTTTTATCATTTATAACTTAGGAAAATAGATTTGTACCCTTAGAATTAATATTTCATAGATTTCACCTTTTAAGCACGGGTTTACCCGGTATTAACGCGTGTTTAAGTTTTCTTTGCATTTTTTGCCTTAAGTGTCTTAGATTAATCTTTCCTTTAGTTAATTAATTATTTCCTGTTAAAATTTCATAATTTTAGTTTATAAATCCAAATATCTCTGTTATATCCATTCACTACACGATTCACAATCCCGATCTCACAAAATTTCATTCATCCTTCATCGGGGATAACGACTCGGGTTTACATATTTCCTTTGTAAATCTTGGAGAAATATAAGTGTTGATTTTAACGAATCAAATTTTGGCGCCGCTGCCGGGGAAGGCTGAAGCGAATTTTTAATTTCGCGATTCGTGTTTTATAAACCAATCTTTGTGAAGGTTTATAGTATTTTTGTGAATATTTTCTAAAAATAAAAATAAAAATAAAAAAATAAAACACTTTGTCTAAGGTGTTTTCAAAAAAATACAAAAAAATAATATATCCTCACTTTATTAAAAGTGTTGTAAACCATTCCGAATATCCAACAAAACAAATCGTGAGTTTATCATTTTCGGATTATCTTGAAATTACAACCTATACAGGTGGTTTAAGGACGGTTTGACATTAAATTGACGAACCGAAAGAGGCGGGTTTTTAATCAGCTTTCGAGCGGACCTTTGACGTATCGATTCCAAAAAAAAAAAAAAATCCAAAAATATTTTCATTTTCAAATTTTGTTTTCTTTTTAAATTTTTGTTTCTTTGTGGTGTATGAACACCCGTTCTTCTACACCCGATCTTATTTCACCAGTTTCAAATCCCGAGAGAATTATCCGTCGAGGTCGACGTCTTGATTTTCAAGACGAAGGAGAGATGGATACTGATACAAACAATGATGAGGCAGCTCCCGATCTCCGAACGATGGAGGAGTTGTGCCAACCGACTATGGACGGACGGGGTGGCCCGATTGCCCCCGTTAATATCCAAGCCGCAGATTTTGGACTTAAACATCACATGATCCAACAAGTCCAAACTTCTTGCCAATTTCACGGATTGCCGGGTGAAGATGCAAACAAGCATATTGATAAATTCCTTACCATCACCCAGAGCATGAAACAAAATGGGGTCACCGATGACGCCCTTCGTCTATATCTCTTCCCTTATTCTTTGACACATCATGCCACTGCATGGTTTGATCGTCTTCCCAAGAATTCAATTCATAGTTTCGATGAAATGACTTCAAAATTCTTGGCAAAATATTTTCCACCATCGATGGTGACAAAGTTGAGAAATGACATAAGCAACTTCCGTCAGCTTCCCGATGAATCATTATTTGAGGCATGGGAACGCTATAAGCTTTCGATTGATCGGTGTCCGAACCATAACATGTTATTAGTCACCATAATAGACACGTTATATAATGGATTAACATTGAGACACCGTGACACGATTAATGCTGCAGCTGGTGGTACTTTTATGAAAAAACGACCACAAGAATGCTATGATCTAATCGAGAACATGTCCACCCATCATAATCATTGGGATTCCTCTGCCGAGAGGAATGAGTCAGCCAAATCCACCACTACTTCTTCTTCTTCTACCTCCGAGATAGCTTCACTCACTAAAAGAATGGATGATTTGTCCACTGCTGTCTTGAGAATACACCAATCTCAGATACCAAACAACAACAATCATCAAGTGAATGTTGTTAATCAAAGTTGTGAAACATGTGGTGGTCCTCACCCATATTCCGAGTGCCCAGCCACCAGTGGCAACACTCAAGAGAGCGTTTATGCTGCTTCGGGATCCTATAATCAGGGAGGTAACGGTTACCAACCCCAAGGAGACCGTAATCTTCTCAGCTACCATTCTAACAATTTTATTGGACCACCTGGTTTCAATCCTCAAAATCAAAATGGACAAAACCGAAATGCCCCATTTAACCAAAATCAAAGTCGGATAAACCAAGGTTTCCAAAATCAAGGTAGTCACCAAGGTTTTCAAAACCAAGGGAATTTCAACCAAAACCAAGGTTTTCAAAACCGAGGTCAAAATCAGGGGAATGTTCAAAACCGAGGGCAAAATTTCAATCAAAACCAAGGTTTTAACCAAAATCAGACGTCCTCGGATGAATTTAAGCAATTCATGAAATCCCAAGAAGAACTCAATCGGTTGATGGTTAGCCAAATGGCTGAGATCAAGAAATCTTTAAATGATCGACCCTCGGGCTCAGGAACTCTTCCTAGCAACACTATCGCTAACCCGAGGGGCGATATGAAGGCGATCACCACAAGAAGTGGTAAGAAAGTTAATGGACCCTCGATTCCTACTCCCTCTCCGGTGAGGGAAATGGAACGAGAGACTGAGGTAACTAAGGACAAGGAACAAACTGCTAGCCCACAAGCTACAGCACCAGTCCCACCTCCAATCCCACCAACTCCAATTCCGGAACCTGAAGTTCCGAAGAGAAATCCTAAGCCTTCAATTCCATATCCTTCAAGGCTTAATAATCAAAGGCTCCATGAGAAAACTAACACCCAAATGATGAAATTTCTGGAAATTTTCCAGAAATTACACTTCAATATTAGTTTTGCTGATGCCTTGCTGTATATGCCGAAATTCGCTTCTCAATTCAAGAGTCTTTTAAGTAACAAAGAGAAATTGTTTGAATTGACAAAAACCCCTTTAAATGAGAATTGCTCAGCTGTGCTCCTTAAGAAACTTCCAGAAAAATTAGGAGACCCGGGTAAATTTCTCATCCCTTGTGATTTCCCGGGAATGGTTGAATGCTACGCCTTGGCCGATCTCGGTGCTAGCATCAATTTAATGCCTCTTTCCGTCTGGGAAAAGCTTTCACTCCCGGAACTTACTCCCACAAGGATGACTCTTGAATTGGCGGACCACACTGTTACTATTCCTAAAGGCGTTGCTGAAGACATTTTTGTCAAAGTAGGAAAGTTTCATTTCCCCGCCGATTTTGTAGTTATGGATTTCGAATGCGATCCCCGAGTACCTCTCATTCTCGGGAGATACTTTTTAAGGGCCGGGCGTGCTTTGATTGATGTTTATGGCGAAGAAATAACACTTCGGGTTGATAATGAGGCTGTAACCTTCAATCTTGATCGAACTTTCAAATACTCCTCCAACCACGACTCTAATGCAGTTAATCGAATTGACTTTATTGACATTGCTTCGGAGGAGTATTCTCAAGAAGTTCTTGGATTCTCCAATAATTCTTCGAGTGGTGATCCCACTCCTTCTTCTCAACCTATTCTTTCCGACTCTTCCCCTTCTCTCACTCCGTTTGAGGGAGGTGATTTCTTCTTGGAAGAGGTCGAGGACTTTCTTGCTATTGAAACACCAACTTCACCGGAAGTTGATGATTCTTATCTTGATCCGGAGGGAGATATTCTTTTGCTTGAAAAATTGTTGAATGAAGATCCGTCACCTTCTCTCCCTCCGAAGGAACTTAAACATGAAGAAATCAAAGAGATTAATCCGTCTAATCCTCCGGAGCTCGAGCTCAAGGATTTACCTCCTCATCTGGAATACGCTTTCTTAGAGGATAACGACAAATTTCCTGTCATTATTTCTAAAGATCTTAAAGATGAGGAGAAGGCCCAACTTCTTGATGTGCTCAAAAAGCACAAGAGTGCCATCACTTGGCAGCTCTCTGATATAAAGGGTATTGACCCTCGTTTCTGTACTCATAAGATCTTAATGGAGGACGATTTCAAACCCACCGTGCAACCACAAAGGAGGGTAAATCCAAAAATTCACGAGGTTCTCAAGAATGAAGTTCTTAAACTTCTTGATGCCGGGATGATTTACCCTATCTCCGATAGCCCGTGGGTTAGTCCTGTCCATTGTGTTCCCAAAAAGGGGGGTATGACCGTCATTGAAAACGAAGAAAATGAGTTGATTCCCACACGTCTCGTCACGGGATGGAGAGTGTGCATTGACTATCGAAAACTCAATGATGCTACCCGAAAAGACCATTTTTCGCTTCCTTTTATGGATCAAATGCTTGAACGTTTAGCGGGAAATGAGTTCTATTGTTTTCTCGATGGCTTTTCCGGGTATTTCCAAATCCCGATTGATCCACAAGATCAGGAAAAGACCACATTCACTTGCCCTTATGGTACGTTTGCCTACCGTCGTATGCCTTTCGGTTTATGCAACGCTCCGGGCACGTTCCAAAGGTGCATGATTGCCATTTTCCATGACATGATCGAGAAAACAATGGAAGTGTTTATGGATGATTTTTCGGTTTATGGGAATTCTTTCTCATCATGCCTCTCCCATTTAGACAAAATGTTAAAATGGTGTGAAGACACCAATCTTGTTCTAAATTGGGAGAAGTGCCATTTCATGGTCAAAGAGGGCATTGTCCTCGGCCACAAGATTTCCAGTGCCGGGATTGAGGTAGATCAAGCTAAAGTCGATGTTATCGCTAAGCTACCTCATCCCACCACCGTCAAAGGAATTCGAAGTTTCCTTGGTCATGCCGGGTTCTACCGTCGATTTATTCAAGATTTTTCTAAAATCGCCCGGCCTCTGACCCATCTTCTTGAAAAAGATGCTCCATTCTTCTTCTCTCCCGAATGCATTGAAGCATTTGGAATTCTTAAAAAGAAGCTAACTGAAGCACCGATCTTAGTTGCCCCCGATTGGGACTTGCCATTCGAGCTCATGTGCGATGCGAGTGATTATGCTATTGGGGCAGTCCTGGGGCAACGTAAATCTAAGTACTTTCAGCCGATACACTATGCTAGCAAGACGATGACCGATGCTCAATCTCATTACACCACTACTGAGAAAAAGTTGTTGGCTGTTGTCTATGCTTTTGAGAAATTTAGACCATATATTGTCTTATCAAAGACCATAGTGTATACGGATCATTCGGCTCTAAAGTATCTCCTTGCTAAGCAAGATGCTAAGCCGAGATTGCTTCGGTGGGTTCTCCTGCTCCAAGAATTTGATGTTATAATTCGTGATAAAAAAGGAGCAGAGAATCTCGCCGCCGATCATTTGTCCAGATTAGAGAACCCTCATCAAGGTGTTCTCGAGAAAAAGGAAATTACAGAAACATTTCCTCTCGAGACACTTGGGATGGTTTCATTAAAGGATGATCCTAGTACCCCATGGTTTGCCGACTTTGCAAATTACCATGCGGGGAATTTTGTTGTGAAAGGGATGTCGTCCCAACAAAAGAAGAAATTCTTCAAAGATGTTAAGCATTACTTTTGGGACGACCCCTACTTGTTTAAAGTGTGTGCGGATCAAGTCATCCGGCGGTGTGTTCACGGCCAAGAAGCCGTTGATATTCTTAAGGCTTGCCACAATGGACCCACCGGGGGACATCATGGCCCGAACTACACCGCCAAGAAAGTCTTTGATTCCGGTTTCTTTTGGCCAACTATCTACCGTGATGCCCACGATTTGGTAAAGTCATGTGACTCTTGCCAACGTCAAGGAAAAACCTCACAAAAAGACGAAATGCCACAAAATGCAATTCAAGTCTGCGAGATCTTTGACGTATGGGGCATCGATTGTATGGGGCCATTCCCGTCTTCGCGAGGGAAAAAATATATCCTCGTGGCCGTCGATTACTTGTCTAAATGGGTTGAAGCAAAAGCACTCCCCACCAACGACGCCCGAGTAGTTTGTAAATTTTTGAAATCTCTCTTTGCTCAGTTTGGAACTCCCCGTGCTATCATTAGTGATCGCGGTACGCACTTTTGCAATGACCAATTTGCAAAGGTCATGCTTAAGTACGGTATCACTCACCGTCTTTCTACCGCGTATCACCCGCAAACAAGCGGTCAAGTCGAGGTTTCCAATCGTGGATTGAAACGTATCTTAGAGAGAACTGTTGGTGAAAATCGGGCCTCATGGGCCGATAAATTAGATGATGCTTTATGGGCTTTCCGTACAGCATACAAAACACCCATTGGGTGTACTCCTTACAAACTAGTGTACGGAAAAGCATGCCATCTGCCCATTGAGCTCGAACATAAGGCCTATTGGGCCTTAAAACATGCAAATTTTGACCTAAAAACCGCGGGTGATCACCGAAAGCTTCAAATGAATGAATTAAACGAGCTTAGGGATCAAGCCTACGAGAACTCTTTAATCTACAAAGAGAAGACGAAGAGGATTCATGACTCAAAAATCAAGAACCGCGTTTTTAACGTTGGTGATCGAGTCCTTCTTTTTAACTTTAGATTGAAGATATTCTCGGGTATACTTAAAACCCGTTGGACTGGACCATTCACCGTTGCCAAAGTTTTTCCTTATGGCACCATCGAGTTATCTCAAACCGATGGACCAAACTTCAAGGTGAACGATCATAGGTTGAAGCATTACTTTGGAGGGGACATACCACCCATGGTTGTCCCGGATCTCCAAACTTTCCCCATGGACCAATGAATTCGGGGTCGAGTCAAGCTAGTGACTCGGTTAACAAAAACATTAGCATTGCATGGGTAAAACGCCCATGTTTCTGACTTCTTTCTATTTTCCTACACTAAGTGTGGGGGAATCCCACTGTGCTGTGCATTTTGTGTGTTGTTTGCTCTTGTTTTCAGGTTTCCCTTGGATTGTGATGATTGCCGCGCCTGTTTTCAATCCAGCCGCCCAATATCCTATCCTTTTGCTAACGATTATCTAGGGATATCTTTTTAATCCTGTTTGTGAAAAATGAGATTTCTTTCACACACTTGGCTATTAGTATTACCTTTTTACGTTCTAAGTGTCGGCATAATAGCCGGTACTTTGAATATTGAGGGCAATATTCAATTCTAAGTGTGGGGGGAATTCTCGCGATTTTTGTCACATATGTACCTTCTAGTGCCCTAGTACACCCGTTTTGGCCAAAATTTTAATTTTTTTTTCGTTTTTAGATAAGAAATTGCAATAAAAAAGAAGTGTTTAGTCTTGATTAGGTTAGAACAAAGGGAATCCCGACTCTGCCAGAGTGTTGATCTGGCTGCTTCCTTAACGATTAGACTAAGGTTTTACGATTTGTGCAAATGAAAATGCTAAGCGTAGAATAGTTGGTTTTCTTTAGAGCTTATATAAGTAATCTATGGCTTTTCCTCCCAGGAGATAATTAATTTGACTTAATTAGTGCTTATTTTTCAAAAATTTGAACACCAAAATCATTTTTATATACGATTTTGAAAAATACTAGTTCAAGGCTTTATTTAAACTTCGGAACAAGCATATGTCAGAATAATGCAAAATGAAAGTGAGACGTTGCTTGAAAGTTGCAAAAAGTTAAGTAATAAATAAATGTGCTAAAAAGCTAAGGTTCAAGATCGGCCCTTGGATCCTTATTTCCGGAAGGCGTTTAGGTCTTGGCTACCCTCTTACACCGGCCCTTGGACCCTTAATTCTGAAAGGCGTTAAGGTCTTGGAACTCTCCGTTGTAACGGCCCTTGGATCCTTTATTCCAGGAAGGTTTAAGGTCTTGGTTCCCGTGAAACTCCGTTAGTTTATGTTGCACATGTAAAAAAAAAAAAAAAAAAAAAAAAAAAAAAAAAAAAAAAAAAAAAAAAAAGATGAAAAAATGAAAAGAAAAAAATAAATAAAATAAAATGGAATGATATTGCAAAATGCAATAAATTTTGAAGCTTGCTTGTTGTGAATTTTAAATCTATCTTTCAGCTAGTATTAGTCAAAGTTTTATAAAAAACGTCGATTTTTGTTATCAAAAATTTGAAAATCAAGCACTGTCACCTAAACTTGAATGTATGCGGGAGTGAAAAGTTAAGTTTCGGCTTACATAGGTTATTAGTATAAGTAGTGTTAGCATTTTACAAAAGCATTTGCACATTGAGTTTAAGCTTAGTTGGGAGTATCAAAAAGATGATGACGATTTCAATTCCCTGGAGACACCCAGTTTGTGTGAATCCTGTTCCGTGATACCATTTTTGGAAATCAAGCATGTTATATATTTTGTTCTAAGTTTAAATTTATGGTATTGTATAAAAAATCAAAACGGGGTATGCTTGGTATTCTTTTGATCCTTTCATTACTTCATATGATCGGATTGCTAGGGACTAGCAATAGCTTAGTGTGGGGGATTGATTAGTGTGTAAATACTCATCATTTTATACCCATATAAGACACAAAAATGACCAAAAACACCAGAATAGACCATATTATACTGCAAATATCCTTGGTTTGTGTTTTTATGTGTTTCGGGTACAAAAGGGTCGAAAACAGGCAAAAACAGCCAAAACCGTGCACAAGATTGGAAAAAGTTCAAAAGCTGAGGACGGGGAAGAAATTTACGAGTTTGGACCACATTTATGATCAAGATGTCAAAATCAACCTTCAAGAATATCAAGTTGTCCAGATTGGTCTTTAAAGACAATTTTCAGAATGTGCATAAATGGTCCCTGAACTTTCAGATTTTACACAAATGGTCCCTGGAAATAGTTTTGATTTTTGGCAGTTTTAGTCCTTGGATTTTTAGGATGTTACAACATTGGTCCCTACGATTTAATCCAAATTCCATATTTAATCTTAAAAACTAACCCAGCCATCCCAATCCTAAATATTAAACCCAATCCATCACTAAACCCTGCCCACACCATACACTTACCCAAGCCCAATTTAAATAAAACCCAACCCGATCCCTTAGCTAATACCAGGTTTGACTTCGGTCAAACCTTTCTTCCCTTTACCACTAACCCGCCAAAACCATACCACCATCACCCACCTTATCCCTGCAATACCACCCATCACCTCACCCTTTCTCCTATCCCACTCCACCTAACAAGACAAGGGGCATTTATTGCTTCTTCCCCATTTCAAGTTATCAGAGATAGTGGATTTTTCCACTACCTCAATTTTGGCGCCAAAATCTGTTTCAACGGCTGAGATCATGAGAATCCAATCCAAAGGTCTAGAAATGTTCAGAGAAGAAGATATGATCAAACCCACCTTAGTTGTAGTATATATAGCACATTTTGTAGCCATTAAAGGCAAGTAGTTAATTTAGAATAATCGTCTTTAATATTCAGTAATCATAGTTTGTAATTTCAAGTTATCAGTGTTCAATTCAAGTTATTTCAAGTTTAATTGTTCTTATTTTGTTAGTATTGAACTCAGTTTCAATAATAATTTAAATTTCAAATTGTCTGTAATTCATGTTAAGCTCAAAGTCCCATTAAGAAATAATCTCAAACACTAAAAACCCTTGCTATAAGCTTATATAAGCTTATTATAGCTTTTGTAAGCTTATATTAGTTAAGATCAGTTCTTAATTTGGAATTTGGAGAAAAGTCAATGAAAGTCAAATAAGCTCACAATAAGCTGTTCAGAAGGGATAAGCTATTTTGGAAGGTTGGAAGTGGGTTTCTAGCTTGTTGTTGACAAGCTAGGAGAGTTCTGATCATTTAGTTCCTTTTTAATAAGCCAAGTCAGTTGTAAGCCTTTTTCTATAATTTTGCATTATTTTCTTAGTCACTGTTCTATAGCTTATTTTGAGCTTATTGCTATAATTTTCTGCTTATTAGTATTTACAATTGTATTTCTTCAATCTTATCAGTCTTTCATATTAGTTGCATAATTTCCTTAAAAATCATCAAAAAAAAAAAGCCAAAAATAAGCTAGCTTAATTAAACTGCTTAATTTTCAGTCAAAGTCATTTCTTATAGCTTATTACACTTATTAGTAACCTTAGAATTTAAATCTTAGCTTAAATTAGACCTGTGCTAATTAAAATCCAACACAGACCCTTAATAAAGGGTTGTTTGGCTTTAAGCTTATTTTTCTGATTACTGTTCATTTGCAACAAGTGCAAGTTCAATCTAGCTTAATTCATCCTACATAAGCTGTTTCTAAGTCCCATTAAGTTAATTAGATTGATTTCATAGTTTTTAGCAGTCTGTGATCATATCAGACCATAAGATGACCAAATAAGCCAATTTGAGCAATAAGCTCATTTGTCCTTTCCTTGTGGCTTTTCTGAGTCCCTTTAGGGCCAATTAGTGTATTTGCAAGAGTTGGTTTAATCTCAGTTGTGTTGTGCACATCTGCACACATCTGCACAAATAAGAACCCCATAGTGCAGGTCTGCACTTGAATTTCTAAGCCATAATCCGTGCTTATTTGTGTTATTTTTAAGCTTAAATTTTGGTTTCTCAGTAGTTTGGTATTTTCCCTTTGCTTATTCCCAAAAATCAGCACTTTCTCAAGCTTCTTTAAGCTTTAAATTAAGCTCAAACATACCCTACTCAGACAAGCATACACTAATCTATCAGTGTATACTTGTCTTGATTGGCTATTTTCTCAGCTTATTTTTAAGCCATAAATAAGTTTCAAATAATCTGATTTTTGGTTTTAAGGGATCCTCAGTAGGTGAATTTTAAGAATCAACAGCTTTTGTGATATTTAGTAATCATTTAAGTGCTTAAATATAAGCTTGAAGTTGCCTAGAAATCCAAAAAGTGCCCTGTGCATAAGTCAACCTTGTGCTTATTTGGAGGTTGTTCAGTGCTTATTTCTAAGTCATTGTGCTTATTCATTGTTCATTCTAGCTTAATATTGGTTGCTTTACTTATTTCAAGTTTGTCTTTAGCTAATTACATAGCTTATCAGTCATTTGGCTAATCCTTGGGCTTAATCCATTTCTACCCACTGATCAGCAAAACATAGCTGATTTCTGAGCTTATTATAAGTTTTCATAAAAAGTGCTAGTTATCAAATTTGCTTATTATCATTAGCTTAATCAGTTTCAACAAGAAAAATCAAAAAAATAAAATAAAAACAAAAAGGTCAGGACTGGGATTCGAACCCTGGTCATTCATATCACAAAGCCTCACACAACACACACATTAACCAACTGCCCTAGGGTCTTGTTCTGGTTAAGACTCTCACCCTTTTTATTTAAAACACTTTTCCTTTTTAAAAGCTTATTTCACAGTTTGCTTATTAACTGCTTATTCAGAAAAGCAGTTTGCCCACTTTTATTTTTCATAAGTTCTAATTAGCATTAAGTAATTTCCTAAAAATTTTCATAATTTTCCAAGTTCAATTTATTTTTAATCTATTTTTCTTTTTAAATCAGTTTTTAATTCATAATAAAAAATATAAAACTCAGAAAAATATAAATCTTTTTTCTAAAATTTTCTTTTATCATTTATAACTTAGGAAAATAGATTTGTACCCTCAGAATTAATATTTCATAGATTTCACGTTTTAAGCACGGGTTTACCCGGTATTAACGCGTGTTTAAGTTTTCTTTGTGTTTTTTTGCCTTAAGTGTCTTAGATTAATCTTTCCTTTAGTTAATTAATTATTTCCTGTTAAAATTTCATAATTTTAGTTCATAAATCCAAATATCTTTTTTATATCCATTCACTACACGATTCACAATCCCGATCTCACAAATTCCATTCATCCTTCATCGGGGATAACGACTCGGGTTTACATATTTCCTTTGTAAATCTTGGAGAAATATAAGTGTTGATTTTAACGAATCATTCACCCAGTTACTTTTGAAAAAATCGTGAGCCCCATATGTTTTTGTAATAGTTTGGATTTATAAAAAAAATAAGAGTAATGTCCAAAATACATTCATGTGGTTTGTCTCATGTCTCGCTTTACATCCTCATTGTATTTTTGGCACAAAATCATCCTTCCGTTAGTAAAGTTGGCACAAAACCATCTCTCCGTTAGTAATAAGAGTCAATGAGGACTAACGATGCAAATTATTTTCCGTTATCTCCTAACAAGAGTTAAAATACTTGCATCGTTAGTCCTCATTGAGTTAAAATATTTGCGTCGTTATTCCTCATTGACTATTCTTACATTTTTATCCTTTTTCGTCCGTTTTTCTTACGTTTTCATCTGTTTTTCTTAAGTTTTTAACCGTTTTCGACTTTTTTTTACGTTTTTGCCCATTTTTATCCGTTTTCGTCCGTTTTTCTTACGTTTTCATCTATTTTTTTTTCCGCGTTTTCATACATTTTTATCCGCTTTCATACATTTTTTCCCGTTTTTGTCCGTTTTTAAAGGTTTTCGTCCGTTTTTCTCACGTTTTTATCCGTTTTTACATGTTTTCATCAGTTTTTTCACGTTTTCATACATTTTTATCAGTTTTCGTCCATTTTTAATCGTTTTCGTCCATTTTTCTCACGTTTTTATCCGTTTTCGTCCATTTTTACACGTTTTGACCTCTTTCTGGTCCGAATCAGCAAAAGTGTGAAACACGAAAGTTGTCCGGAATAAAGTTTTCCATCTAGATTCATGAGATTTTAATATGAAAATGCAAAAGAATGGTTGTTTACTACCAAAACTTAAGTGGTTTTTGACCAAATTCATAACTTATAAACTTATAAACTCTTGTAAATTTTATAACTTGTGTAAATCATCAGACTTATTTGAAAAAACGAACGAAAACGGATTAAAAGGTATGAAAACATGAAAAAAAACTGACGAAAACATGTAAATACGGACGAAAACAAATTAAAACGTGAGAAAAACGGACGAAAACAGATAAAAACGTTTCAAAACGTGAAAAAAAAACGGATGAAAACGTGTAAAAATAGACGAAAATGGATAAAAACGTGAGAAAAACAGTCAAAAACGTAAATCGGTTAGGAGATGTATGGTGGGTGATAACGGAGGACTAACGATGCAAATATTTTCGCTTGCGTTAGGGGATAACGGAGAATAATTTGCATCGTTAGTCCTCATTGACTGATTTTACTAACGGATGGATGGTTTTGTGCAAACTTTACTAACGGATGGATGATTTTTTGCAAACTTTACTAACGGATGGATGGTTTTGTGCCAAAAAAACCACGATGATGTAAAGCGAGACGCGGGACAAACCACAGGGATGTACTTTGTACTTTACTAAAAATAATAATAATAATAATAATAATAAATGAATAAATAAATAAAGTTACACACTACCTCTTTTTTACTTATAAATACTCATCAATTCATCATTTTTAAACCATTACTTCACCATTTTTAAACACAACTTCACTATTTTATACTCACATTCAAAAAGCATCTTAACTTCTAATTTATGGCTTGTTCTCTCCCTCATTCCGTCGAAGAAATTCAAGCTTATGTTCAGAAACAATGCGAGCAAGAGGATGCGGCTCTCCAGGATGCTATTGTCAGTGTTATCAAGCTGTTTGAGCACGCAAAGGCAAAGAAAGAACGTTTGAGAAAACGATACGTGAAATGCAAAGACATTTCACCGGAAAGACACGCTGTCATTGACAAATTTTTGCACGATGAAGGCTGGAAAGATTAATTACGAGATTAGTGAAACGTTGTGGGAGTGTGTTTCACATATACAAGATAATATCAGCCAAAAAATCCGTTGGATGCATAATGAAAATAAGATGGGTGGTTCGGTATCACAACAACTACATCAACTTGGGCTAAATGCAGAGGAATAAGTTGATGAACATGGATTTATTGAGCAACAACATCATCAATTTATAAGTTATGAAGAAGAGTTAGTTGATGAGCATGGATTTACTGCGAGACAGCATCATCAATTTATGTGAGATGAAGAGGGTTTAAGAGAAATAGAGGAAGAACAAGCACTGGTTGAAGCAGAACAAGCAAGGTTTCAACAAAAGTGGGAAGAGAAACGTAGGCAAGATGAAATTCATGATGTGTTGTTCAGGTTTGAATTTGGGGTTGTAGAGGAATCTGATTACGAAACAGATTAATCTATGTTGAACAAGTCCTCTAGTTTAATGTTTTTAATTTCGTACATTTACGTTTTTATTAGCTATGTATTTTTTTTTTAAAATCTATGTATTATTTTTATTCCAAAAAGTTTATGCAATGTTTTAATTTCGTACGTTTGTGTTTTTATATTTGAACGTTTACGTTTTTTTAATTTGTACGTTTACGTTTTTTATTTTGTAAGTAATTAAAAAAAATGAGAGTTATGGTGACCATAAGGTGACCATGTCCACAAAAAAGTGAGTGGGTATGAGGGGAAGTTAGAGGAAAAAGAAAGCTGATATGTCACTGATGTATAAGGTAAAAATGAAGGAAAACTAGGAGACTATGGTCTACAGCCTTATAAGTCCAAATAAGTAGCTAACTATTGACTTGTTGCATGGTTTTTAGTTGGAATAGCTAGTTCGTGCTTTGGAATGGGGCGTTCCCAACTAAATTCGATACAAAAGTTTTTAAAAACTTAACTTTTTCTCTTTTTCAGGAGGCGTAAGGGTTTCGTGACGAGATTGCGTAAGGGTTTCGTGACGAGATTTCTAGTGTTAATTTTCGTAAAAAATCTCACCTTTTCATTAAATAGAATTGTGTTCTTAATATTTGCTTAGTAGACTCGTTTATAATAAAAAGACTGACTTGATTTCTATTAAATTCAATATTTTTTTATTAAAATGGCACATTTTTCATTTTTTTCCTCTTATATTACACATAAAAAGATTTGTGCGCTTAGTCACTATTAGTCATGTTTCCGCCACCATAACATTTGTTTATCGATAGGACTTGACCCACAATTAGAGATGTCACTCGAGTTTGTCGGGTTTTGGGTTGACTGGACCTATAAAAGAAAAACTTCACTTGTATCAAATAACACTTTAGATTATCCAAGTTAAGGATACTCATATAACAATAGTTTCTAGCCACCAAGATTCGGTCGTATGAAGTACTCTTTCAAAATTGAGTTTCCATGCAAATAACAAGCTGAAGTGAACTGTTGAGGTAAAGACTCGGACTAGGTTCGTTGAGGCTTTTCCCTTTGAACCGAGTGAGATCCTGCAAACAAAGATGAACCCGTTAGCCTCGTCCTGGGTTTTATCCCAAGACCAAGCTCCGGTGCAAGGATGAGTGTTTATCCGGTTTGGAGTAAATGTAGAGTATGTAGGTGAGTAATAAATATGAGTGAAAGTAGTTGGTTTGAGTATTGAATGCGCTGGGGTATTTATAGTGTCCCAGCCACTTGTTACCTGCTGTGTCTGGATCTGGTACATGAACAGTTGCTGTACCTGGGGGCATGGATCCGGTACGTGAACAGTTGCTGTACCTGGGGGAATGGATCCGGTACGTGAACAGTTGCTGTGCGCGGTGCACTGTTCATGTACTTACCGTACCATTCCATTAAATGCGGGGATGGTGGCCTTGTACGTTTCTTGGTCTTTCCGAGGTTTCTTTTGTCCTTGTTTATTACTTATTATTTTGTTATTGCGTTCCGGGCCGGACGACTTGAATGGGATCCGTCCGGTTTGATCCGTCCGAAATGGGTCGTCCGGACACCTACACGAACATGAACCATAATGAAACTTTAAATGAAATATTACTATGACTTTTTATATCTTTGTACTATTGAGATTGAAATTTCATAACGAACCTCAGAGTTTACATGTTCTTGACAACTTTAAAACTACAAAAGAGATTGACAAAACCCTACATCTAATCATCTAAAGAAAACTGATGCAATAAGTATTTACTTTTTCTAGCTAGGTTGAAACAATGAATATCGAAAATCCATGACATTAAAAAGACGTTGATAAAACTACCGATACAGTCGAAAGTCGAAACTATTGGCCAAGTAATAAGTTGGTGGTGAGGCATGTTTGAAGATATATGGACACATTAGGTAGCATGTAGTAAGGTGATGTTTGATATTAACTTAAGTAACTTAATATAAAAAAAACTGAATCTAAAAAGTCATATAAAAGTCATTTGTTTATGACTTAATAAAAAAAGATGACTGAAAATATAAAGAGTAGAGTTATTCTACAAACAATAAAAACCTCACATACCAAGGGACAACTCCCATCCATTGATTTAGATTTGATCAATGGCTGAGATCATCTACTTGCTACTTAAAAAAATACACGGAGGGGCAAATTAGTAAAATTACAACAAAACACATCCCACCTACAGGATTCATAATTTTTCTCACCTAACACACACTAAAAACACACACTACTCAACAAAAAAAACCGATCATCGGAAAAAATGGAATTACAATCCGATTTCATCAATTCATCAATTCAACGGAAAAAATGGAATCTTCGGCGAAAAGGATGAAGGAAACACCTCCGATTGAAGGTTCTGTTTATGCTTATAAGTTTTTTTTTTTTTAATTTTTGTTTTTTCTTTCGATTTCATTCACAAGTTATGTATTGTTAGGATGATGTGGATTGTGTGATTTGAATAGGTATTGGTGTTTTCGTAGCGATTTTGGCCGAGTTGACCTAAATCAGGGCTTGCTTATGCACAAAGGCTTTTTAGGAAGTTGTTAGATTGCTTATTTGGGGTAAAATAGGAAGCTGCGTGCTTATTTGAGAATTATGGAATTAAATAGCGATTCTAGGTAGATGATTGTTTATCTGCTTAAATTAAGCTGCTAATTTCAATGCGCTTAAATAGCGATTGTAGGTAGATCGTTGGATATGTGGTGCTAGCATGATGTATATTCGCTTGTTTAAATAGATATTTATGTTTTCGTTGACCTGGCTTGTTTACATATAAAGGTTATTTAGGAGTTTGCTTATTTTGAGTTATAATAAGCAGTTTCTGATCATCAATGTGAGATGCAATAAAATGCTTTTATATATGTGATATCACCTGTGATATCACAGGTGATATCACCGGTGATATCAATATCACCGGTGATATCACATGTGATATCACATATCACATGTGATATAACATGTCACATAAGCCGAAAGGGTATGGACAGAATGGGTGTGTGGAAGAGTGTTTGGGATTGTGTGAGGAGATGGCGGGGAGTGGGGTTAGATTGTTTTATTGATTGCACATCCGTATTAGGTTGTTGTCATTGCTATTTATTCTCTTTATAAGTTTGTATATTTTGTGTTTAATTGTTTTATTGATTGCATTTGGGTTTGTTATTTTTTGCACATTTTTAACTAAGTTTTTGGGTTTATTATTCAATTAAAATGCTTATTGTGCAGACCACTTTAGCAATTGCTAATGATTTTGTGGTATTGTTCTAACTGAGCTTATGTAACATTACAGTCAAGTTATTAGTTGTTTCTGAACTAGGGTAAAACCTTATAAGTAGTATCAATATAAGCCACATGCCAATTGCTTGTCTAAATTTCAAACTTCTGATAAGTGGGACTAAGGTGGTATTTGGATGATGGGTGTGACTGTGAGAATGAGTTGATTCTCTGTATCATTGTTCAGTTGATAAGAGTAGTTTAAATTTAGTGATTAAATGCACAAACTTGGGTTGTTTTTGGGTATGTAACAGTAATTAATCTGACTGCAAACCAAACGTTAAGTATGAAACTTGAGAGGGTAATGATGGAATTAAGGAATACAAGCACTTGCTGATGACTAAACTTGATAAGGTATATCCTGACTAAACAAGAAAAAACACACAGTGTAACACGTGATTTTGGTCATCAGTTTAGAGAAAACAATCTTAAAGATGGAAAAATTAAGAACTATATGGGCCCAAAATTGGTCTTGCAGTATCTTACTTGTCTGTCCTACATTTATTGGCCATCAAGATTTTTTTCCGTTTCTGCTTGATGGTTTTCTTTCAGTTTGTCACCCTTTCTTAATACCATTTTGATTTGATATTAATTAAGCTTATTGTTATTTTTTTGTATTAGTGACTATGTGCAGAGGCACTTTTTTTGATATGCATGTTTTTTGGGTTAATATGACATGTATAATTTACAGGGTAAGCCGGTGGAGGTCCACCAGGCAGCTGGATTGCTTCTGAAAAATAATCTTAAAACTGCGTTTAAGTCCATGCATGCGGCAAATCAAGAATATATAAAAGCTGAGCTGTTACCATGTTTAGGATCGGCAGATAGACAGATCCGTTCTACTTCTGGAACCATTATCAGTGTTCTCGTTCAGCTTGAGGGTGTATTAGGATGGCCTGAGTTGTTGCATAGCCTTGTCAAGTGATTGGATAGCAATGACTTAACTCATATGGAAGGTGCTATGGATGCGTTGTCCAAGGTATTCTTGTCTACGTCATTTATTCGCAATTTTCCCCCTTATCATCTGCTATCTTAGTGTGGATGTTTCTTTCTTGAATGGTTTATGCATTTGATCTTTGCATCTTTAGTTTCTCTATGTACCTTGTGTGCTTTAAATGATTTTATGTGATATAGTGGGAATTCTCATATGAGTTTATGCATTTGATCTTTGAATCTTTGGTTTCTCTATGTACCTTGTGCACTTTTCATAATTTTATGTGATATCTCTGTTATTGTTTGCTACTGTTTATTGAATGAAATTTGAGAATTAAGTTGGGACTAAGAAAATAAAAAACTTATTATATAGCAGAATCAGGTCAAAATTTATCAACTGACAAGACTGTGGATAGATGTAAGTATAACAGGCTCATGGATGGGACAAATCCGTAGTTAACAAGGGATAATCTGATATCTTTTCTTCTCATCCTCATCCTCATCCCCATCCCCATCCCCATCCCCATCCCCATCCCCATCCCCAGTCTCAATTTTAATTATATACTTTTATCATCCCAAACTTGCTAAGGGGGTTTCTTGCGAGGCTTAATTTGAACGTAAACAAGTTACTGATACTTTGGGATAGTGCACACTCTATTTAAAAAGAGCATTCACTAATGTGTAATATGGTCATGTCAAATGACTGTTTTTGTAAGGCCATCATGTAAAGGCTTTTTTCCTTGTAATACAACAGTTGTGTGAGGCCATATGAAAGAACTTATAAGCTATGTAGCAAACACCTTACACCCTAGTTGTAACATCTCGCTGGACACATTCCTGATAGTATGTTTCAATTCTTTGTTCCGGCACTTAAGTACATACCAGAGGCAAATCTCTTAAACCCACTAAAGTAGACGTATTATCCCTGATGCAAGTATATATGCTAATGCCATTCAGGTGCCATGACACATAAGTCGGTCGTATAAAGTAGGTTTAGACATACATGAATTGGCTCACTAAATAAATATTAATGTTGGTTTTAGTCACTTTAAGACCGTTTTATTGCTCGAATTTGCCAGAAGCATAAATAAGTGGGTCATAGTTGCTACTTCATACATGAATAGAGTACTTCGCCATACCTATTCTAGACGTGACAGAATGATCATTGCTTGTTACTACATTAAATTGACTGGTTGCATGTACATGAACCATTCTCTCTTTTTTACTTTCAACTTGACTTGTGAAAGACGCTGATTGTAGAAAAAGTTTGACAAATTCTTGTATTGAGGCCGTCAATGACAAGCCTTTATAGCTTTCTCTGCAGCCACGTGTAAAGTGTATACATGTTAAACAAGTAGTAATGTTGATGTCCAAAGCCACTTTTGGGGATATGCCTTCTTTGTATATGGCATGCTGGTGGTAGTCTTGTAGCAAGGATATCTTAAAACTCTGTTACTAAAAATATTCTAGGTTGACTGACTAATAAATTCGAGTTACTTTATAAATATAGATTTGGTAGCATATCTGTTTGGGTTGCTCATTAAGCTCAAATTAATATGACAATGCAACACATTGTATAGGTGGTGATATCTTAGACTGTAAGAGGTCATTGTGTTTAATGCCCATATCTGTTTCCTATGCCAAGAAAGGTTGGTTTCACACACGGGCTCCTGTTCTCTTGGAGCTGCATCATAATTGTCTTGTTATGATATACATGAGATACATGCATTAGTTGCATTAGCTGGTTTCCGTTACATGAAAATGATCATATTGGACTAACCGACTAATTAGTATATTTATCTCAAAACCGAGTACCAATACAATTGCTATGCTGTGCAACACATATCATATGCTTAAATTTATCGTAGATAACAATGTCCTGTGAATTATATATCTTTGGATGACAACACTATGAATTAAGCAATAGATGAACAGACTTGCCAATTGCCGTCACTGTAGCATTAATCTTGATATTCCTGGGTGTGGTAGATAGTTTTCTGCCTTTCTTTAGGAGATGGAGAAAATTTCATATACCCCTCAAAGTGAGAGGCGAGGGGATGTCTTCCACCTGGTCCTCACAAGGGCTGATGCGATCTGCATGCAGTCTACCTGCTTTACTTATGGTAGTTTGGCACTTAACAGTTGACCCTAAACAAATTTAGTCGTTGTATGTTATCTGTGTTGCATAATATGAGTAGGTAGATTGCTTCTATGATAGGTGTATTTGTGTGTAATTTCTTTTCCAGGTTTATCCTTCCATTCACTTTTGGATAATGGTTTGCTTGCAACTAAGGCTGGTAATATGATTAAAAAGGAAAACCTATCATTGTTTTGGTTCTATCCACATACATTGCTATTGTTTTTTGCATGTTGTTTTTTTTTTCTATTTTATTTTGCACTGGGTTGAACAGATCCTCTTTTTTCGGCGTTTGCAGGTGAAAATGAGTTCGGCTCGTTGCTGCCAGAAATTTATACTGTATTATGCAATAGCCAGATGAAATGACTTTGTAAATTTTATTGTTTTCTCTTTCGGTGTTGCATGTAAAGTGAATTTTGATAGCAAGAAAGGATGTATTGGAACTGTTTGTAATTGACTGGCATTGGGTATAAATTTAAAACAGAATTTGGTGTCATTGACTCTGTATTTCGATTCATCGTTCACATGCTGATAGAAATCCAAACAGAATGTGTATTAGCTTCTTTGCTGGCAAACAAAGACAATGTAATTTGTGTTTTTGCTTATTTGTGCTTTACTTACTTATTTTGTATCACAGGTGATACCTAATATGTTATTTTGTATCACCTATGATTTTGTATGTATCACAGGTGATACCTCATATTTTGTATCTACAAAAACAAGTAGCTAACTACAGTCTAACTATCACAGGTGATACCTAATATGTTATTTTGTATCACAGGTGATACATAATAAATTATTTTGTATCACAGGTGATACCTCATAATGTAAGTAGGTAACAACAAGTATTTAGCAAAAAAAATAAACTTAAAAGTCTACACAATAAGCAACATGAAAATAACTTATCAAATTCTTAATATTTTAATAAAAACATTACATAACATATTCAGTTTATAGCCTCCGGTCAAAGGTACAGACATCGCCATCGGTACAACTCTATCCAATCTCGGAGACTGATTATAATTCGGATGAACTCACAAACAATTATCATTCCATTTCTTTTGCAAATCTTGAATCTTTTGTTTTATATCCATTTCTTACTTATTTTGTATCACAGGTGATACCTAATATGTTATTTTGTATCACCTATGATTTTGTATGTATCACAGGTGATACCTCATATTTTGTATCTACAAAAACAAGTAGTTAACTACAGTCTAACTATCACAGGTGATACCTAATATGTTATTTTGTATCACAGGTGATACCCAATAAGTTATTTTGTATCACAGGTGATACCTAATAAGTTATTTTGTATCACTGGTGATACCTCATAATGTTAGTAGGTAACAAGTATTTAGAAAAAAAAAATAAGCTTAAAAGTCTATACAATAAGCAACATGAAAATAGCTTATACATCGTTTATAATTCCGAAATAAATATATACACACAAGGAAAACAGAAACTTCACAAACCATGATGCCACTCATAGTAAATAACCATACATCAGAACAGGTATATCATTTATTGTTGCATTGCATTGCTCTGAACTAATTAAACCTTGCTTCTCAGATCTCTCCATCCCAAAGTTCCTCAACAGTCTTATAGTCGCCATATGTATCGCTCACCAAAAAGTCACCTCGGACAAGTCTTGCCTGCAAGAATACAAAATTTGTATGATAAGAACTTATATATTTACAGATGGTAAATTGACTATCAGATAAGAATGAAAATATGGCTTTCCTGTTCAATTTTAGAGAACTCTGCTAATAAGTCATCAGGAATGGACCAATTGAATACATCAAAGTTGCATCAGAATTTGAGATCTCTTAAATTGAAAGTAGAGATCTCTTAAATTTTGCTAAAAGAGGCAGTAAATAAGTTATTTTACTTTTTCTTGATTCCTAAAGAGACAGTAAGTTATTTTATTTTATACTTAAATGATTGTTTTATGGTAACTGGTATGTAAGAATGCAAATGGTTGGTTGGAAAGATGCAGCTTCAGTTGTTATAGCAGATGGCAAGTCATCACTCGAGTACACTGGAATGGTTGACGCCTTCAGGAAAACTATCCGCCACGAGGGTTTTGGGGCATTATACAAGGGCTTGGTCCCTAACTCGGTGAAGGTGAGTATTAGTCATTATTAAAAATATATTTTTCTTATAATCACATTTGGCTCTTTTAAACTTTCTAATGCAAGTTTAACTTGTCGAACAGGTGGCTCCTTCATATCACAGGTGATATCACGTATCACATGTGATATCACATGTGCTATCACATGGGATATCACAGGTGACCTGTGATATCCCATGTGATATCACATGTGATATCGTGATATCAATTATCACCTGTGATATCACATGGGATATCACAGGTGCTCAAACACCTGTGATATCACATGTGATATCACATTGATATCACATGTGATATCACATTGATATCACATGTGATATCACATATCACATATCACAGGTGATATCACATATCACAGGTGATAGCACATGTGATATCACATGTGATAGCACATGAGATATTATAATAGGTGCCGACGTTGATACAATTATAAATTTAACTACATGTGATACATTTAACAAAATATATTAATCATATGTTCATACTTGAATATATGAACTTCTTCAATTATGTCAGTTAAACATGTTAAATTTTAATTAAAGAGTAATGTAGTTGATTTGTTGAGCCGATCTGGAAATCTTGATAGAGCATATGAGTTTATGCTACAAATGCCGATAGCTCCAGATGTCATAATATGGAGGATATTACTTGGTTCCTGCAAGCTTCAAGGAAACATGGTCCTAGCTGAGATTGCAACTAACAAGCTTCTTGAATTGGATCCTTCCAATAGTGGGAATTATATACTCTCATCAAATATTTATGCTGGTGTAGAGAGATGGGACGATGCTATGAAAATGCGAAATTTGTTGAATGAAGGTGATGTGCTAAAACCATCTGGCTGGAGTTCTTTGCAAGGAAACAACTGAGCAACAAAAGGTTATCTATTGTTAAATACAGCTGATATTTAGATTGTATTTTGATCCACTAACAATATAACCTTGATGGCATTACCACCCTGAGCACTTCTTTCAGATGCTTTCTCGATATCTTGTGTAAACCTGAATCTGTGAGTTATAAGTGGCTTTACATTAACCTTTCCTGCCCATAAAAGCTCAATGCAGAGGAACCATGTGTTCCGATAACATCAACTTCCCTATTGTCAGAAAGAGAACCAATGGTCACAACTTCTAACAAGCTCACATGTATGTAATCAAATAATCAATCTTAGTGAAGTAATTAAAAGAAAACCTTGTTGCTGCAGCAACCAAAGGGATGGTCATCTGACTGTGTCCTAATCCCACAAGACATACTTTACCACCAGCCCGAGTGGCATTTAAAGCCATTGACATGGTCTTGTCAAACCCAACACAGTCAAAGCTAATATCCACACTCTCACCCATGATTTTATATATCTTTAGTGTCTCTTCACCTACATCTTCTTGTAAAAATATATATATATATATATATATATATATATATATATATATATATATATATATATATATATATATATATTATATATATATATATATATATATATATATATATATATATATATATATATATATATATAGAAATTTCTTTCACGAAAATATTATATTATCGGACTTTATATCATGTCATAAGATTTGAATTTGATGTGCAAAACCTGCATGTTTGTTGAAACTTGAATGGTGTCATCTGCACCAAGATTCTTTGCAATTGATAATCGACAATGATCAACATCAGCAATGATGATTTTTGGGGCTCCAAATGCGCGGGCAGCCAACATAGTTACAAGGCCAATAGGCCCAGCTCCAAAGATCAAAACTCTAGTAGCTGGTGTGGCATCAGCACGACGACAAGCATGGACACCAACAGTAAGAGGTTCACCAACAGTAAAAGATCAAAACTCTAGATATGAAGATGCCGGTTCCAATTCTTTGAAGCATTGTTATACCAGATGGTGTCTTAGTAATAGATCGGGTAAGAGGAACCAAAATGGTGTCATATATCGGAATGAGGATGACAATAGTGAGGCCAATAAAAGATTGTAGTGCGGCAGCTGGAATGTCAAAACTTGATCCGATTGACATTCCACCTCATCAATGCTGCAAACAGTTACGTCTTCATTTGATCCATCAGGGGAAAGCAATGCTTTGTTGAGAAATCTGCCATTCAACAAATATCAAAAAATTAATAACTTAAAACATTGTGCAACTCTAATAACGCCACTTTCATAAACAATTCCAGACGGAGCATCACGTATTTACGTGCTCTAATTCCATCTTCCCAGATAGAATTTTGAATACAGAGATCTATTTAGGCTTACCTAAATTCCTGAGAATCTTGATGATGCAATGTTCCACAAGCTTGCTCGTGTGCAGATATTTCTGAAGGTGTGGTCCGACGATTCCAAACCGATTTAATAAACACATGACCGATTCTGACAAAAGCATTTTTATCCTCAGTTTTCTCTCCAAACCGGTAAGTCATGGTTCCACTCAAGAATATTAATAGGGCAAAACCCATGATGATGCAAGGAATCCCAAAGCCAGGACCCCAACTAAGATTGTCTTGAATGTAACTTAGAACAAAGATGCCGATAGTAGATCCAGAACATAATCCAAAATACCACCAATTGAAGAATGAACTTTTGGCTTTACGCTCTTCTGGATTGTCAGAGTCAAACTGGTCAGCTCCGAAAGCCTGAACACATGGCTTGTGTCCACCTTGAGCAAATGCGAAAAGGTACAGTGACAAGAAAAACAGAATAACTTGGAGCTGAGAAGAACATGATGAGGTACTGACAGCATTTTCACAGTTAGACGGAAGCAACGTTGAAAAAGCCAGCAATCCTAGTGCCTGTCAAAGTGTCAATCATTGTTCAAATGCAAGATGGTAGCATATCATCAGCTATTCTAATTACAATCGTCTAACTGGAGTTTTACTTCATATAATTATTACAGCAATGTTTAATTTTTCTTACTTTTGGCAGAATCAATTAAACAATGTTTTTTCTTTAAACTTGGTAATAATAACTGCAAGTGACACATAATATCAAACTAACTTTGTTAAAAGTAAAGATTGTCACAAACCAGAATATAGAGCAGAGAAGCGACAACAATGGTTACGTAACGACCGAGTAGTAAATGACGAGTTAGTTAAGAGATGTTACTAATAGTATAAAAATAGGCTGTGTACTCCGTGTAGTAAAACTCGGATTACATGGCTGAGGAATTAGCGATCACCCGCTACAAGGTCAGTGACTAGGTGAGTTGAGCTGGCCAAAATACTCTATTTGGTCAAAGGTCGTTTCTAAACATACTTCTATGTTCATATGAATGATTATATGGTCCTATAAACATGTCATACATAAAATTTCGAAATACACATAAAAATTCCAATCCGAGTATTCCTCGCCTAGACTGATTACTCACTACATGGATTATTTTAAGCAAATTATTCCTAAAGATTGATGTAATCACAAGTGTACTATAATATCACATGTGATACTCAAAATATCACATGTGATAATTTTCAAATCAACTTAATACTTCTTCTTACCAATGATAAGTTACATCTCACTTAATTAAGCTTATATTAACACCTTAATTCAATCAAATGCTAAATGATAACTTAATCAAAACTTAAAACTGCTTAATTATATAGCTTATGCAGGCTATAACATGATCTATCATTAAAAAAAAATTAGCTTAGAATTCTAAAGCTTACTACTTACAGCTTGCGTTTCATCACTGTGTTCATAAGAGCAACATCATACGAAACAGGAATTTTGCTCACTTATTTCAATCGAATCCATAACACCTGATTATTTGACAAATAATACGAATCAATTAGCTTATAATTCAGCACAATAACTTCAATTGATGATAACTAATAAGCTTATTGAGATCAATCACCTAAATTAACGGATCAAAAACCGGATCTGAAGAAAATACGTGATGAAGATCGTGATGTTAACGTAATCATAAAGTAGATGATCGATTAATGAATTGAAGAAAAAAATAGGATTGCCTGATGATGAAGGAAATAACTGCTGTAATGGAGAGGAAAGAGGGGAGCACACAGTTTGTGTGTGTTTTGAATGAGAAAAAAATAATTTTATATGGACAAAAATGCCCTTGTAGTGTAAAACATGTATTAAATCTCAGCCATTAGATCAAAATGAATGAAAGGTAGGGATTGGTCCCTTTGTATGTAAGCAATGTTTTGTCCTCAAATGATCTTGTATCAAATATAAAGTGATAAAACTGAGAATGTCTATATTAAGTCATCTTTTATTTAGAGACGACTTAATATGGAATTTAAACAAACAAGCCAAGTTGTTAACTTAAGGATGGGGTCAAATATGTGTCGGCTTACCTATCTTAACTTGAGGATGTGATTTTTTTTCACTAAAAAGGTTTGTATTTCACATTTCAAGTTTGCATCAATAAACTTTGTTCATACTCCCACCATAGTACGATCTTGCATTAAAGATGTATAGCAGGGTACCCGCGCGTTGCGCCGACGGGTACTCTGAAATAAAATTTTTCGGTGAATCATGTATTTTAGTTTATTATGTTTTTTTTTACAATACATTTACGGATATCAAGAATTTCGTTTAGCTCGTGCCCGTTCGGGCTTGAGCCCGTTGGCTCGTGTCCGTTCGTGCTCGAGCCCGTTTGGCCCATGCCCGTTCGGGCTCGAGCCCGTTTGGCCCGTGCCCGTTCGGGCTCGAGCCCATTTGGCCCGTTGCCCGTTCGGGCTTGAATATTTGTATCATGTGCTTTATTATTTGTATTAGTGACATTTAATGCAAGAATTGTGTTTAAGTTGGTTGTACAATATGCTTGATAATTTGTATTTCTTATGTAAGGGGTGTTTTAATTATTTAATAACTGCATTAATTGTATTTATTGACCCGTTAATTAATTGTATTTAATATACATAATGATTTATTTATTGTATTTAATGTTAGTATTTCTATTTTAATTAGTTGTACTTTGAGCTTAAGAACTTGTAAATGTTAGAAAATGTGTTTTAATTACTTGTACTTTTAGCTTTATAACTTGTATTGCTTAATTTTAAGTATTTTTATTAATAGTAGGCCTTTGTGCATTATAAGATAGTTAGATTATTACTAAAGGGCTTGTGTCCCAAATCTCAATGGCATCTCAAGTCGTGTGAGAATGCTCATAAACCAAATTTATACGTCCTGCTTAGGACATATGAGATAGATTTATGATGTATATATTATGAGATAATTAATTGACGTTCAAAATATATACTCCGTGTATATATATATATATTTTGTAGAGATGTATCATTTGTTACAAGATTATATGTAACAATATGTCCCACATTGATGTGAGATAAGAAACTTAAGCCCTTTATAAGTCTAAATAGTAGGGGTGTTCATGGATCGGGTAATATCCGCAGTAACCGAAAACCGAAACCGAACCGAACCGAAAATAACCGAACCGAATTCTTAACCGAACCGAATTGGTAAAAACCGAACCGAACCGAACATTTTAATCGGTTTATGGTTCGGTTATGGGTTTAGCATATTGACAACCGAACCGAACCGAAAACCGAATTATAATTAATATTTAATATTTTTTATATATTAATTAAAAAAATATAACTTGACTAACCCTAGGTCCTATGATGTTAGGGTATTTTGTGTTCAATAAATGTTAAAACTTGTCTAGGTATGTCGTTTTGCATATATTTTGGCATACCGTCATGGGGTCATGTGCTATGATTAGTTATTTTTTAGGAAAATTTCGGTTTTCGGTTTTGACCCATAACCGAACCGAACTTCGGTTCGGTTCTCGGTTCGGTTCGGTCTCAAATATTTTCGGTTCGGTTCGGTTTTCGGTTATGACCCAAAATATTTTTTTAACCGAACAACCCGAACCGAATAAACCAATTAACCGAGAACCGAACCGATGAACACCCCTATAAGTCTAAATAGGTGGCTAACTGTTGACTTGTTCAATGGTTTTTAGTTTAGTCCTTTGGGATGTGCGTTACGAACTACAAATTCTTTGAACTCGTTTTTTAATGCTAGTCGAAGTGCTGGCTCAGTAATGCCTTTAACGTCTTTTTTTTATTCAGAATCGCTAGTCCCAACTTTGGGATGGGCGTTACAAACTGGAAATCTATACATGCACGGATTTAAGGCTGATTAATGCATTTACTTAGTCGAAGTCGCTTCCCTGCTTTGGGATGGGTGTTACAAACACCACGTGAGTGGTATTATTACCTTCCTATTTAGGTAAATTAAATTAATTAACAATGTTATTAACACCCATGAGTGGGTAAAGTAACGAGGTACCTTTTCAAAGGTGTGTCCAACACATGAATATACAAACATCATATCCTCTAATAATTCTTTTAAGCACTTAAGATATTTAAAAAAAAAAAAAAAAAAAAAAAATCGTGAAAAAAAGAAGTGTTTACCAAAAGGTTTATTCTTAATAACAGTTTACTTTGACAAGATAAATACCGAATATTCAAAAGGGTTTATGCTTAAGTATGCTCAAATATGATTTTTGGCTATTTTTACTCGTTTAATTATAAGCAAATTACAATCACAAAGATGACAATCATTTATTAAGATTTGTTTTAGTGTATTTTATCAAATGTATCAGCTTACCGTGTTAACTTAAGGATGTGTTTGTTTTACAATACAATGAGAGGTTTATATATTACTTTTCAAGTTTGCTTCAATAGAACTTTTTCATACTCCCACCGTTGGAAGTTACGATCTTACATAAAAATAAATTATTTTGTGTGACAATCTGTCCCACATTGGTGTTAGATAATAAGCTTGTATCTTTGGTTTCCGAATCAAAGGTACAATATAAAATAAAGATAACAAGGAATTGGCTACTATATGAGGCGGACAAACTTAATTAATGCGAGGAGCTATGATGAAAATGCCATGAGTCATACCTTGGTTGTTGTGCGGCCCGACACGTGTTACGGCGTATTCCTTTCAACGGTTAAGATGCGTGGATTAGCATGATTTGACGTTTCGTCTTATTATCCTTCTGCCTATAAATAGGGGTGGTGAATCCCTCATTTTTTACCACTTCTATATTTTTCACCGTTTTTCTCCGAGCTCTCTGCGAACTTCCCTTCCGTCTTTCAGGTGCGTCCATCTTCCTTCTTAGTTTTAGATTTTCTTTCTTCCTATCCGGCCTTTCAAGACATGTCGGGTGATCATCTTTCACCGGACAACCAAGAAGGTACTAGCGGTACTACTTACTTTCCGAAGTTTGATATGCATATCCATACATCTGTTATGAATGAAGCCCACGTGAGTTGGGCTGCTAAGGTTTACGGTATTCCACTCGACCTGCACTTACGGTTGCCTCCGGCCGGGATGACGATGCTCCAGGTTCCGAACGATACTCTGGGTTTATATCTCCATTTTTTCAAACAGGGGGGGTTTTAGGATTCCGGTTTCTACGTTTCTATTGGGGGTGTTGAATCACTTTAGAGTTCACATTGCTCAGTTGGTGCCGATTGGGTTGAACCGGACCACCATGTTCGAGATGTATTGCCGGTCGCTGGGTATAGACCCTACCGTTATTTTGTTCAGGGTTTTTTACAAACTTTGCAAACAAGGCCACTGGTTCTCCTTCCAGGCTCGGACGAGCAAGAATTACAAACCCTGTTTCAAAAAGATTCAGTCCAGCCTTAAAAATTGGAAAAATAAATTCTTTTTGGTTGATTGGAGGGCAATTCCTATTGCTATGCCATGGCGTGACGTAGATTCTAATATCAGTGATCCTCCACCTACCGTCGGGTCTTATGATGCAGGTGCTGTCGCTAGGCTTCGTGAGGTGGTCATTCCACTTCATAAGCCTGAGCCCAGTATTTTGTATGCCGCTGGCCTTAGCACCGTGTGGAAACACGCCGGACATCATCCTGTCTTGAAGGGTCCGGAGGGAAATGGTAATATGACCCTAATCGTACTTTGCCTCTTTTATATTTCTAACTCTTCTTATCTTATACTTTTGTGCATTGCTCTTCCCCTTTTCATTGTAGTTATCACTATGTCGGAGCTTCTTCGTTTTTCTTCCTTTGCAGGCTGCAAGGTCATTGCCGGGCAACCTCTTGCTGAAGGGGAAAACCATGTTACCTATACCTCCCCTCCGGCCCCCACTAATGAAGCTATCCCCCCTAAGACCAAACACATGGAGGCGGTGGAAGCACCCGATCCGGACGTGGTTGTCGCCCGATCGCGGAAAGAGGCTCAGGCGCACGCCAAGGGAGCAGAGGGTGAGGGTGTCTCTAAAAAGAGACGTGTTGCTGCTGGGGGGTCCCGTGCTTCCAAGAAGAGAAGGAATACCGAGGAGCTTGTTGATCATGACTTGAGTTCAACTCATGTTTCTTCTCCCAGCCCTTTGAATCAATCTTCTCCGGTCAACCCTGCTTTTCAGTCCGGGCCTTCTCATCCTGATGGTCAAGAAAATGAAGAGGTGGGTGATCCTCATCATAGTGAGGAATCTGAATCTCCACGGGCCAGCCAAAGGTCTCTTTCTTTGGAGCGTGAACCAAACCGTTCGGCCACCCCTTCCGGTTAGTCTTATGCTTCTCTCCCTCTTTTTATTTTTTATTAAGCCCGTAGTGTTGATTTAAAAAATTTTATTTTTCTTGCAGTCCATGCTTCCGGTGTACTGACGCAGTTTGTTGGTTTGAATGCCGACCGTCTTGGAGCGGATGAGGGTGAGTGATTTTGTATACTGTCATCTGTCCTTGGACGCTTTCATCTTTACCCTTACCTTTAGTTTTCCGCTTACGCACACATTTTTTTTAGGCACTTCCGGTGGTCGCCATGGGGGTAATGTTTTTACTCCCCAGTGGGGGCTTACCGACAGCTCTCGAATGAACAATGCTGTGAACTGCAGGGATATGCTCAAGAACTTGTTCACCCCGGCTGACCAAGAATTCTATTTTTACGGAATGTCTGATGAGCTAGCTGTCAAGCGGTCCTATCGGTCGCTGGGGATGTGTATGCTAGAACAAGCCAACGTTCTGATGCGGTTTGAGTCGTTGTCTGAGCAGTATGCTGATCTTTCTCACAAGCATCAATCTTACAAGGATGTTGAGCTCCGGTTCAAAGAATGTAGGCAAGAGCTTCTGGGAGTTAAAGCCGAGAGAAATTCTGCGGTTGACCGGGTCGATGAGCTTGAGCAGGAAAGGTTGAACCTGGTTAGAGTTGGGGTCGAGCAGGCCGTAAAGATTAGGGACTTGGAGGCCAAACTTGCTGGGTCAGAGAGTGCGTGTACGAAGTTGGCCAAAGAGAGAGAAGATTTGGCTGTGGCGTGTAGGCAGGGAGAGATCGCTAGGCAGCGTTTGGTCCGTGAATATTTTCCTACTTTCGTTCGGCGTCTACTTCAGAGTGAAGAATACAAAAGGAGTTTGGCCGGTCCGTTTAATACGGCTATTGCTGCTGGCTGGCTACAGGGGGTTCAAGAGGGCCGTTCTCCCGAGGCCATCCAAGCTATTCTTGATGCTTCAACTGGATTTGATCTGGAGGCCGGGGCGAAACTTTACCCGGACTATGACGCTTTGTTTGACAAGCGGTACCCCTATGTTGACAAAATCTCTCGTGCCCACAACAAGAGTCTGGCTGATCTACAGAATCTGCTTCCGGATGAAACCCCTCCAACTCCCGGCCAAGGTGGTTTAGGCTCTGCGCAGCCTTAAAGTTGTAATAACTTAGTTTTTTGAACAGTTAGAACGTTTTGTTAAGATGAATGGTGCTGTTTTGTAACTGTTTGTTGTGCCCTTTGCCCGAGCGGCAATTTTACCTTGTATGTATATTTGGATCGTTCAAGTTTATGTCATGTTATGCTTTCTTACCTTTATCTATTTTTTGGTTTATTTACCTGCTTAATGTGGTTGTTCAAGGTTGTTTGTGCGTATTTGTAATTTTGTACTCATGCGGTGAATAGCACCTTTCGAATGGTATAACCGTTCGGTGAACAGCACCTGGGTTCTTCCCTTGTGAATAGCACAATTGGGGTATGATAACCGTTCGGTGAACAACACCTGGGTTCTTCCCTTGTGAATAGCACAATTGGGGTATGATAACCGTTCGGTGAACAGCACCTGGGTTCTTCCCTTGTGAATAGCACGATTGGGGTATGATAACCGTTCGGTGAACAGCACCTGGGTTAGTAATAATAGACATTGACTACACATCGACGGAGGTAGCTAGCCGTCCGCCGGAGTCATTATTAACTTATGTCTTACATGTTTTTGTGGGAAAATTGTTGTCATTCCAACCGGAATGTAGCGTTCATTTTATTTCATATATATATATATATATATATATATATATATATATATATATATATATATATATATATATATATATATATATATATATATATATATATATATATTAAATACTTAAGATTACATTCGTTTACATATAGCATCGCCTTAAATTCATCGCGTTTCATGTGCGTGGAACTTCCCTTTCATCTAGTGTCATAAGCTTGTACGAGCCGTTCTGGAAGGCTTCAATCACTTGGTATGGTCCTTCCCAAGTAGGTCCTAGCTTTCCCAAGTTTTCTACCCTGCTGGCTTCGTTTTTTCGATACACAAATTCCCCGACCTTGAATGATGTCGGCCGGACTCTTTTGTTGTAGTATTGTTCCACTTTGGATTTGTACTTCGCTTCTTTGATGGCTGCCGCTTCGCGCCTCTCTTGTAGTATGTCCAGGTTTAGACGCATTTCGTCTTCGTTCATCCCTTCCTGAACCATCATGGTTCTGTGAGTTGGCATTCCGATTTCTGCAGGAATTACCGCCTCGCTTCCATATGTTAGGCTGAATGGCGTCTCACCGTTGCTTGTTTTCAAAGATGTTCGGTGAGCCCATAGGACATTGGGTAATTCGTCTACCCATCCGGCCCTTTCTCTTCCCAAACGTGTCTTGATGCCCTTCATGAGACTCTTGTTTGCTCCTTCCACTAGCCCATTTGCTTGTGCATGGGCTACCGCTGTATTTATCTGTGTTATCTTTAGTTTTTGGCATCAAGTCTTGAACGGATCCTTGACAAAGTTTGTTCCGTTGTCTGTCACGATGATGGATGGAAGACCATACCGGCATACTATATTGTCCCACACAAAGTTGATAACCTCCTTGCCGGTGGTTCTGGCTAAAGGTTTCGCCTCAATCCATTTGGTAAAGTAGTCGATTGCCACTATGACATATTGGACCTTTCCCGGGGCCGCCGGGAGTGGACCGAGGACATCCATTCCCCATTGGTAGAACGGCCAAGGTGCCATAATAGATGTCATCATGTTCTTGGGGAGTTTTGGCACCGGTGAGTGTATCTGGCAAGAGTCACATTTCCTTATTTCATCCCTTGCGTCCCGGTGCATAGTGGGCCAGTAATATCCTTGCCGGATTGCCTTTGCTACTACCGACCGAGGCCCGGAATGCATTCCGCATGCTCCCATGTGTAACTCCCGGATGACATAGTTTGCCTGCAAGGGTCCTACGTACCTTAGCATAGGCATGAGATAGGATTTTTTGAAAAGGACGTCGCCCTCCATGACGTATTGACTTATTTTCATCCGGAGGGCCCTAGCTTCGTTCTTGTCGTCCGGCCATTTCCCTTCTTGGAGACACCTTACGATCGGTGTCATCCAATTATCTTCTTCTTCTTCTTCCACTATTGTGTTGACCTCTGTTGTTTCTATAGATGGTTTGCCCAGAATTTCAACAAGGATTTCTTTTGTGAGGTGGTTGAAAGCGACAGATGCTAGTTTGCTCAGTATGTCTGCTTTCTGGTTTTGGTTCCGAGGTATGTTTGCTATTCGGAATTTCTGGAAGTGGGTTATGTTGCGTTTTGCTTCGGCTAAGTATTTTGTCATGTTATCCGTGTAAGCTACAAATTCACCGTTGATTTGCCGTGCTACCAACTGAGAATCGACCTTTACGGAGAGAGCGGATACTTTCATTTCTTTCGCTATTCTTAATCCGGCGAGCAACGCCTCGTATTCCGCTTGGTTGTTCGTGCTGGAGAAATCCAACCTAAGGGCATAGGTGTACTCCGTCCCTGTTGGGTTTATTAGGACTAGGCCTGCTCCCGATCCGCTCTTTCCCGATGCACCGTCAGTATACAAAGTCCATTCGTCTTCTCCGTCAGGATTTCTTAGTTTGCTCGTTACTTGCTCCTCCATCCTTCCGTTGCTGTCTACCGGAACTTCATTTATGAAATCCGCCAACACTTGCCCTTTGATTGCACCTCTGGGTTCATATGTTATGTCATACGTCCCCAATTCAACAGAATACTTGGCCAGTTTTCCTGAAGCCTCTGCTTTGTTTAGGATTTGTTTGATCGGTTGGTCGGTGATGACTTTAATTGGGTGTGCCTCAAAATACCTCCTGAGTCTTCTTGATGCGTGGAGCAACGATAGGGCTAGTCTTTCAAGCGGAGCGTAGTTGCACTCGGCTTCATGTAGTGTTCGGCTGACATAATGGACTGGAAGCTGTTTTCCGTTTCGTTCGACCAATAAAACGGCACTGACTGCCTCTTTTGCTGCCGCTAGGTAGACACACAGTTGTTCCTTCGGTTTAGGGGCGGCCAGGTATGGAAGGTTAACGATGACCCTCTTGAGTTCTTGGAAAACCTTCTCCGCATCGTCCGTCCAACGGAACTCATCCTTGTTCACTTTTGTGATATTCTTTAAAGTTTCGAAGAATGGTAGAGCCCTCTCGGCTGATTTGGCGAGAAACCCGTTTAAAGCAGCCAATTTTCCCGAGAGGCTTTGCATTTCTCGCAGCGTCTTAGGAGATTGCATATTCGTGATGGCTTTCGTCTTTTCTGGATTTGCTCGTATGCCCTCGGATGTCACCATGTATCCAAAGAATTTTCCTTCTTGGACACCGAACGAGCACTTCTTCGGATTGAGTTTCATGTTTATCCTCCTGAGGTTGTCGAACGTTTCCGCTATGTCAGCTAGCAGGGTTTTCTCCGTTGCACTTTTGATCACCATATCATCAACGTAAGCCTCTAGGTTTCGGCCGATTTGAGACTGGAAAGCCGTGTCTACCAGGTACTGATACGTGGCTCCTGCATTTTTTAAACCGAACGGCATCTTGGTGTAACAGAATGTTCCTTGGTCTGTGTGGAATGCTGTTTTTTCTTCGTCTTTGGCGGCCATTTGCACTTGGTGGTATCCCTTGTAGGCGTCCAGGAAGCACTTGTATTTGGAGCCTATGATTGATTCTACCTTTAAATCTATCTCCGGGAGGGAATAGTAATCCTTTGGGCATGCTGAGTTAACGTTCTTGAAGTCAATACACATCCTCCAGCTCCCGTCTCCTTTTTTTACTAGGACCGGGTTGGAGATCCATGTTGGGTATTTCACCGGCCTTACTATCCCTGCCTTTAACCACTCGTTTACTTCTTTCGTAACCGCTTGGTTTTTTTTCTGCTGAGAGGGGTCTCTTCTTTTGACTCACGGGAGTGATCGATGGATTGGCGTTCAGGGTGTGTTGCATGATTCGCCTGGGGACGCCTGTCATATCAGCTGGTTCCCATGCAAAGATATCCATGTTCCTCTTAAGCATATTCTTTAGGCTTTCCGAACCGGCGGACGACAAATTTCGTCCTATGGATACCAATTGGTCAGGATAAGCAGGATTCACCATGACTTCCTCGGTTGATTCGACCTCCTTCTGTTCTACCGGTTCGGGTTCTTCTTCCATTACTCTTTTTTTGTTTATTTCTCGGCACTCGAATACCGATGCTGCTTGAGTGACTAACGTTGCTATTCCTTTGGGAGTCGGGAATTTCATCATTGAATGTATAGTGGAAGGAATGGCTCGTAACTTTTTTAATCCTGATCGTCCTATTATAATGTTGAAAGGTGAGGGTGCGCTTGCCACGATGAACTTCATTGTAGTGCGGCTGCAAAAACCACCGCTACCGAAGCATACGTCCAATTCTATTTTTCCAAAGGGTTTTACCTGTTCCCCGGAGAAACCTGCCAGAGTCGTTGCTGTTTCAACTATCCTTGCCCTGATGGCTGGATGTAGGTTATCGAAGCAGTGCTTAAACATGATTTCACACGAGGCTCCTTCGTCTATGTGGACTCTCTTCACTAGGTACCCAGCGATTTCCGCTTCTACTACGATGGCTTCTTCGGCCAGGTCGTCCGTTGGTATTGGGGGGAAAGTTATAGGCACGTTCATCCAGCTTTCTGTGGTGGTCATCGTCTTTCTTTTTCGGCCCTCCCCTTGGCAACTAACCATATTAATGATCTTTCTTCCCTGCTGGCCGTCCTTTTTCTGATGAGCCTTGCCTCTCTGCCTTACATCTTTGACCAGGTGACTTAGCTTACCGGACTCTAAAGCGAGTTCCAATTGCTTTTTCAGCTGAAAGCAATCGTTAGTGTAATGCCCCTTTTCTCCGTGGTAATCACAGTACCTGTCAAGGTTTTCCTTCCTAGGAGTGTCGGGCAAAGGGGGGCGTGTGGTAGCCGGAGGTGATGCTCAGTAGCCAAGATTTCCCTGGGGGTGCGTTTCAATGATTCTAACATCAGCCTGTTCTTATCATCCTTGAACCCGTAACGAGGGTTTCGGAAGAGTTCCTGCCTTGGGGGCGCATATGGGGAAGGGCGATCCTTAGGCCGAAAAATGGGCCTGGGCCCCCATCCCCGTCTATCTTTAAAGCTTTTGTGGGGCCGCTCGTTTCTTGCCATTTGCGATCCTCCCACATCCTTCCGGGTGTATTCCCCTTTTGGTAACTCGGTGTTTCGGAAGGCCTCTTCCGACCGGATGTAATCTTCGACCCTTGCTAGCATCTCGTCAACCGTTTTTGGGATTGTGTCCGAGAATTTCTTTGCCAGTTCCGGACAGTGGTGGCCGTTCAAGAAAGAGGAAACCTGCATTATTTCTGGAGCGTCCGGGAAGTAGTTCGCCTCACTTACCCATCGTTCCTTGAAATCCGGCAGACTTTCATTGGCTCTTCTGTGGATCTTGTTAATTTCTGTGAGGTCCTTGACACACACCCTCAGTATACCGAATCTGATCAGGAACTTCCTTTGGAGGTCATCCCAACTATCAATGCTCCCGGTTGGTAATTTATCGAACCATCCCCTAGCCTTCCCATCTAATGTTTGTTGGAACATTCGACACCACACGGGCATCGGCCATTCTTCGTGGTTCCCCGCTCTAGTGAACCGGTTGATGTGGTTGTCCGGATCAGTCGTCCCATCATATAATTTGAGATTCGTTGGTATCTTGTGCTTCGGAGCGGAGAACTCGATGATCCTTCTGGTGAACGGACACTTTATCATTTCTTTGTGAGGTTTGTTCAGGTCGTCGACCGCCGCCGCTTTATCCTTGCGGCCTGTCTTTCTTACGGGGCTTCCCCCTTCTTCGTCCGTCCGGTCGTCCTCAAAGTCTAGAAGCAGTGGCTTGATCAGGTCGCGGTTTGTTGATTGCTTCATCAGTTCCTTAAGAGCTGACACATGGCCTTCTATGAGGGCTTGTGGATCCGGGGGTGTAGGTCCCCCGGACGGACCCTCTCCTTCTGAGCGATTTGGAAGAGGGGTGAAAAGGTAAGGACCGCTCATTCTATGCTTTGTGGTAGATTGAATTTGGGTCCCACGGATGCCGCCAATTTGTTGAGGTAAAGACTCGGACTAGGTTCGTTGAGGCTTTTCCCTTTGAACCGAGTGAGATCCTGCAAACAAAGATGAACCCGTTAGCCTCGTCCTGGGTTTTATCCCAAGACCAAGCTCTGGTGCAAGGATGAGTGTTTATCCGGTTTGGAGTAAATGTAGAGTATGTAGGTGAGTAATAAATATGAGTGAAAGTAGTTGGTTTGAGTATTGAATGCGCTGGGGTATTTATAGTGTCCCAGCCACTTGTTACCTGCTGTGCCTGGGGGCATGGATCTGGTACATGAACAGTTGCTGTACCTGGGGGCATGGATCCGGTACGTGAACAGTTGCTGTACCTGGGGGAATGGATCCGGTACGTGAACAGTTGCTGTGCGCGGTGCACTGTTCATGTACTTACCGTACCATTCCATTAAATGCGGGGATGGTGGCCTTGTACGTTTCTTGGTCTTTCCCGAGGTTCCTTTTGTCCTTGTTTATTACTTATTATTTTGTTATTGCGTTCCGGGCCGGACGACTTGAATGGGATCCGTCCGGTTTGATCCGTCCGGAATGGGTCGTCCGGACACCTACACGAACATGAACCATAATGAAACTTTAAATGAAATATTACTATGACTTTTTATATCTTTGTACTATTGAGATTGAAATTTCATAACGAACCTCAGAGTTTACATGTTCTTGACAACTTTAAAACTACAAAAGAGATTGACAAAACCCTACATCTAATCATCTAAAGAAAACTGATGCAATAAGTATTTACTTTTTCTAGCTAGGTTGAAACAATGAATATCGAAAATCCATGACATTAAAAAGACGTTGATAAAACTACCGATACAGTCGAAAGTCGAAACTATTGGCCAAGTAATAAGTTGGTGGTGAGGCATGTTTGAAGATATATGGACACATTAGGTAGCATGTAGTAAGGTGATGTTTGATATTAACTTAAGTAACTTAATATAAAAAAAACTGAATCTAAAAAGTCATATAAAAGTCATTTGTTTATGACTTAATAAAAAAAATGACTGAAAATATAAAGTGATAAAACTGAGAATGTCTATATTAAGTTATCTTTTATTTAGAGACGACTTAATATGGAATTTAAACAAACAAGCCAAGTTGTTAACTTAAGGATGGGGTCAAATATGTGTCGGCTTACCTATCTTAACTTGAGGATGTGATTTTTTTTCACTAAAAAGGTTTGTATTTCACATTTCAAGTTTGCATCAATAAACTTTGTTCATACTCCCACCATAGTACGATCTTGCATTAAAGATGTATTATTACTAAAGGGCTTGTGTCCCAAATCTTAATGGCATCTCAAGTCGTGTGAGAATGCTCATAAACCAAATTTATACGTCCTGCTTAGGACATATGAAATAGATTTATGATGTATATATTATGAGATAATTAGTTGACGTTCAAAATATATATATATATATATATATATATATATATATATATATATATATATATATATATATATATATATATATATATATATATATATATATATATATATATATATTATTGGAACTTTCATTTCAAAACCATTTTATCTGCAAGAACTGCGAGAACCACTTTGAACCGTTAGATTGTTTGATCAATGGCTATGATTGATTGTCCCATTAATTTAATTAACAAAAAGATTAGACCACTCTTTGTAAAATTGAAAGGGCAATAAAGGAATTTCATATTATTCACTTTCAAAAACCGTCCATATCAATAGGATAACCAAAACCACTCCCCACAAATCGGATCTCTCTCTCCCTTTTTACCAGATCTGAGCCCCTTTTACTTTTCTCTATAACCATTGTAGATCTACCACATCAAACTCTAAAAACTACTACAATAACAAAGAAACCATTGTAGATTTTTACAGGAAGATGATGATGAGAGGTTAGGACGTGGAGAAGGAGGATTAACCAGATGACCACCACCACCACCGATCTTAGATCGACCAAGCACAACGAGATTGAATCCGATTTAAGGTTTGATTCTTTATTTGATATTGAATCCATTTTTTTTATGTTTAAGATTGAATCCGATTTATTTGATTCTTTATTTGATATTGAATCCGATTCTTTATTTGATATTGAATCCGATTTATTTGAGTGATGATATGCTACCTCCTCTTCTGTAATTTTTGATTTTTTAAATTTTTTTCCGTTGAGTGATGATATGTTGTGATTAATATATTCCTCACAACAGATTATCACTCAAATAAATCGATTGATGGTTTTTGATTAATGGATATGTTTTTATATTTTGATTATGTGTTATTTTGATTGAAATGATTGTTTTATGAAATGATTGATCTATTATGTGAAAGCATTAGGTTGTTAATGATTATGGAAATTTTCTTTTTGGATTGATTTGGTTGGCTTTTCTGCAGATTCCTTTATCAGAGATATCTAAAGATGTTCATAGGACATCTGCCGACTGGCTTAACAATCAACCTGTAGATGCTCTTGGGGATTTTGTGTTGTGGTATTTAGATACCATATTTACTAACCTTGCTCTCCATCAGGCAACTACCAAGGGTTCAAAGAAGGTGGTTGAACAACCTCCTTCAAAATCTCAGGTGATGATATATGAATAACCGTATAGTTGGTAAAGTGTTTTTCGCTTATCAGGATGGTGCTAATTTTAGAGTAGGAACTCGTTTAGTAATATCCATCGTTGGAATCTTATGTCCCCAATCTTGCACACCTTGTATTCATATAAAAATTACAGAACTTCAGTACCTAGTATATCTTTATCTGTTGCAATATATGACCAAAAATAGATCACTTGCATATTGTTATTAATTGATCTAGAATGACTGTTACGGTAACAGTGATGTTAGACTTTTTGGAACTCGATCAATAGTTTACTTTGGACATGTTTTTGCTCTATCAGTTTTAGTAATTGCCATCCTCGAGCTTGAATGACTAATCACCTTATTGCACAAGTGTCATGGGAGAAATGGATTTATAGTTTATGGGCATTTAGCATGTGGCTTTTAATTACGTGGTGTTTTTTAGTATAAAACATGTATGTTTTGCTTACATAAAACATATATGTTTACGTATAAAACATGTATGTTTTGCATACATAAAATAAATTGGTCTCTTTTTTAACAAGTGTGCATATATGTATTTCAACACAATTCTATTTTAATAATATTGTTGTTGCTAATTTTTGTACTTTTCTTTGTATCAGGTATGATTACAAGAATGTTCAGGGCTATGAGTGTGCATCTATGTCTGACTTTTGAAAAAATATTGACGGCTACGCGTGTGCATATACGTCCGACTTCTAAAAATGATGATAACAATGAGTGTGCACATATGTCCATTTTGTGTTGAATATTTATTAGTGCTCACGTATATAGATCGATTAGATTCATGTATTTATGCTTTTTAGCAATTTGTATTTTAATTGTGTTTCAATCGATATCGAAGTTTTTGTATGATATTTCTGTTCTTGGTTTGTTATAAATTTCATTATATTAAAAAATCCATATGCACTTAACTATTTCTGAAATCATATACTGTAGCAATAAATCTAAAAATATGTCATCTTAAAGAAAACATGTATGTACCAAACATGCTAGCTTAAAAACATGTATGAACTAGAAAATAATATTTCAAAAAAAAAAGATTTATTTATAAAATAATTAAAAAAAATGTCTTTTACTATTATACCCTTTTGGATTAAATAAAAAAATTTAATATTAAAAAAATGTCATTTTGCATTGATATGTTGCACACTATGCATTACTAGAAGTACATAAGTGGTTCTCACAGTTCTTGTAGATAAGGTGGTTCTGAAAAAAAAAGGTCCCTATATATATATATTTTGTAGAGATGTATCATTTGTTACAAGATTATATGTAACAATATGTCCCACATTGATGTGAGATAAGAAACTTAAGCCCTTTATAAGTCTAAATAGGTGGCTAACTGTTGACTTGTTCAATGGTTTTTAGTTTAGTCCTTTGGGATGTGCGTTTTTTTTTTTTTTTTTTTTAAATTAGAACTTCATTCAAAAAAAAAACGGCGAAGTCCTCAAATAAAGGACCACACACACTACAAATTACAACATGTACAACGGGTATTTAACCCAATCGTTCCAAACAATCCTATGGTACTTAGATCTATACTTTAACCAAATGAAAGACATAGACTTAACCAATGAAACCACCTCCAACACCTTCGGATCAACTTTTTGAAAGACCACCTTGTTACGTTCTTTCCAAATAGCCCAGCTAGTGACCCAAAAAATCCCACAGATGATCTTCTTTTCCTTGGCAGAATTGGAGCTCGAAGACGGCCATTTAAGAACCGCTTCATAGTCAGCGAAGGAAGCTACACCCATCTTGCACCATCTCCAAACCAGAGACCACACCCCAGATGCGAAGATGCAGCTGAAAAAAATATGGCTTACCGACTCGTCTGCTGAGTTGCACATCGGACATCTAGCGCTAGGCAAAACAATGTTCCTTCTGATCAGCTCAACTCGCGTAGGGACTCTACCTTTATCTATTCTCCATACCAACGTATTAACCTTGATCGGAACACAATTAATCCATCGAAATACATGACTGGAGCAACCGACTAGGTTCTGGCGAATGGAATCTTTTACCGCAGCCACAGAGAACTCCACTGCAGGTTTATTATCCCAAATCCACCTGTCTTTGCTGTCATAAAGCCGAACCTGAGATAACATAAACAACACATCTTGTTTCTCCGAAATGCCTTCAACCGTATGAACGCTCGAAGACCAGCTAGACGACATCTGATACTGAGTCCCATCGTACACCACCCGGGAGCTGACTGAACAATCCTTATCTTTTTCCAAAGAAAATAGAGCTGGCCATCTAATATATAAGGGAGTTTCGCCAAACCAAACATCCTTCCAAAAACTGATCCGGTACCCATTACCCAGTTTACAAGTAATCGTTTTATAAATTGGCTGACCATTAATACGAATCTTCTCCAATAAGTTGACAATAGCCTTCCAAGTTCCCGGCAAAGATCTTTTGACCGGTAAAAAAGACCACTTACTACGACCACCATGAATACTAATCACCACTTTTCTCCATAAACCTTCATAATTAGATTTGAATCTCCAAGCCCATTTAACCAATAGAGCTACGTTAACGTCATACAACTTAGAAATGCCCAAACCACCATATTTCTTTGGCCTCGTAACGACTTCCCAGGAGACCCAATGAATACCTTTACAATCTTTATTCCCAACCCACAAGAATTTATTCATCAATCTTTCGATTTCTTCTATCACCTCCTTTGGGGCTTTAAATAGAGAAAAGTAATAAACCGGAAGGCTAGCCAGTACCGATTTAATTAACGTTAGGCGACCACCCATAGATAACAACTTAGCCTTCCATGATAAAAGTCTACTTTTCACCGTATCTATAACCGAACCCCAGTGAGCCGATCTATTCATGTTCGCGCCAATTTTAATACCAAGGTAAATGAAGGGTAACTCACCGACCTTACATCCCAGCACCTCAGCCATGGAAAAAACTTCCGAGGAAGACACCTCCAACCCAAAAATATGGGATTTTTGAACATTAATTTTCAACCCAGAAATTATATGGAAGATACGCAATAACCGGTTGGTCGTTGTGATATTATTAGGGGACCAAGAGCCCATAAATAGAGCATCATCCGCGTACAACATATGGGAAATACACGGACCCCCCTGGTCACTTTAATCCCCTCAATATCTCCCAGAAAACAAGCCCTTGAAATCAACTTAGCCAAGCCCTCCATCACAATAAGAAACAAAAACGGAGATAGAGGATCGCCTTGTCTAAGACCTTTTTGACAATTGAACTCAAACGTAGTCGACCCATTCACCAAAACCGCAGAACGAGCAGATTGAACAATACCTCTAATCCACAAGCACCATCTATCCGGAAACCCCATCTGCTCCATAATGGACACTAGAAAATCCCAGTTCACGTTATCATACGCCTTTTCAAAATTGATCTTCAAAAAGAAAGCCTTCTTATCATACTTCTTGATCCACCCAATCAGCTCGTTAAGAACTAGGGGCCCATCCAAAATAAACCGCTCCTTAAGAAAAGCAGATTGCGACTCGGAAATCACATCCCCCATGACTTTTTTAATCCTCGCGGCTACCACCTTAGAGATCACTTTATTAATAACCCCCACAAGGTTTATAGGCCGATAATCTTTCAACCCCATAGGCGTTTTATTTTTTGCTATAAGAGTAATATAAGACAAGCTGCATTCTTTACTTATGGAACCCGTTTCATGAAATTCTTCAAATAACCTCAAAAAATCCTCTTCCATCAACGACCAAAAGTGTTTAATAAAATGAAAATTAAACCCATCTGGACCAGGCGCCTTGTCAGAACCACAATCAAAGACTGCATCCTTAATTTCTTTCTTAGAGAAGGGGGCGACCAAATCTTCTATCTTCTCTACGGGGACGTGTTTCAAATTATCACAAATAAAAACCGGTCTCCTAAATTTAGTCTCACGAAAAAGCTCTCTATAGAAGCGAAGAACTTCTCGTTTGACTAACGGAGGTTTAGATATCCATTCCCCATTAACCAAGACCCCCGGAATATCATTAGCCGCTTTCCTACCGTTGATACAACGATGAAAATAAGCCGAATTTTCATCACCCAATGACGCCCAGTTCACCCGAGATTTCTGTTTCAGGTCCTTGTTCTTCAAAAAAACCATTCTATCCAACTCTTTCTTACTTTCCTCCCAAACCCACAACTCATCTTCCTCAAGATCACGAGTCTCCATAATCAACTCTAACCTCCTAATGTCATTTTTTAGGAATTCTAACTCCGCCCCTTCTTTCTTAGAAAACGATTTCCACCAGCTCTTAAGAGCCAACTTAACTGCTACAAACTTTTTAAAGATGACTATGTCAGCAGGGCCTTCAATCGAAGCATTATTCCACGCATCTCGAACAATATCTTCACAACCTTCCCGATCAAGCCACGAGTTGAACCACTTGAACGGTTTAGCCCATAATTAGAATCACTAACAGTTAACAACAGAGGGCTGTGGTCAGACAACTCCCTTGGTAACGCTCTAAGACAAGCTCCATGCCATCTATTAAAAAAATCCTGGCACACCAACATAGTTTAGTCCTTTGGGATGTGCGTTACGAACTACAAATTCTTTGAACTCGTTTTTTAATGCTAGTCGAAGTGCTGGCTCAGTAATGCCTTTAACGTCTTTTTTTTATTCAGAATCGCTAGTCCCAACTTTGGGATGGGCGTTACAAACTGGAAATCTATACATGCACGGATTTAAGGCTGATTAATGCATTTACTTAGTCGAAGTCGCTTCCCTGCTTTGGGATGGGTGTTACAAACACCACGTGAGTGGTATTATTACCTTCCTATTTAGGTAAATTAAATTAATTAACAATGTTATTAACACCCATGAGTGGGTAAAGTAACGAGGTACCTTTTCAAAGGTGTGTCCAACACATGAATATACAAACATCATATCCTCTAATAATTCTTTTAAGCACTTAAGATATTTAAAAAAAAAAAAAAATCGTGAAAAAAAGAAGTGTTTACCAAAAGGTTTATTCTTAATAACAGTTTACTTTGACAAGATAAATACCGAATATTCAAAAGGGTTTATGCTTAAGTATGCTCAAATATGATTTTTGGCTATTTTTACTCGTTTAATTATAACCAAATTACAATCACAAAGATGACAATCATTTATTAAGATTTGTTTTAGTGTATTTTATCAAATGTATCAGCTTACCCGTGTTAACTTAAGGATGTGTTTGTTTTACAATACAATGAGAGGTTTATATATTACTTTTCAAGTTTGCTTCAATAGAACTTTTTCATACTCCCACCGTTGGAAGTTACGATCTTACATAAAAATAAATTATTTTGTGTGACAATCTGTCCCACATTGGTGTTAGATAATAAGCTTGAGCTTCTTATAAGTCCAAAGTGTTGACCGGCTAATGTGGTCCATCATGGTGTTTTAGTTGTAGTCGCTAGTCTCCGTATGGTAGGGTATTACATTCTACGTAATAAAAACTAAGGCACCTTTTGAGACTTTTTAAGTCTTTTAACAATCCCTGTTGGCTAATGTGGTCCATCATGGTGTTTTAGTTGTAGTCGCTAGTCTCCGTATGGTAGGGTATTACATTCTAATAAAAACTAAGGCATCTTTTGAGACTTTTTAAGTCTTTTAACAATCCCTGTTGGTTTAATTTTTAAGTCATGTTTAACATCCCTGTTTGTTTTTAAGTCATTAACATCCCTGTTTGTGTAAAATTACGATGTGCCCGTTAAAACGATACTTATAAAACTAGATCATGCTGTTTAAGTTGGAGTCACTAGTCCTTGCTATGGGAAACCCCACATCTAATCATCTAAAGAAAATTGAGAGACAAATATTTAACTTTCTAGCTAGATTTAAACGACGAATATCGAAAATCCATGACATTAAAAAGATTGTTGATAAAGCCAGTGATCGATATAATGGAAACTTGAAACTATTGGGCAAATCTCAAGTAATACATTGAAAATGAAGCACTTTCTTCATACATTCTCCATATGTATATCATTAGTTTGGAAGATACGATCTTGCATGAAAGATGTATCATTTGTTGCAAAATAGTGTTGATACAAATAATGTTCTAAAAACGTTATTTATATCTTTCGATAACTTCACGTTTTGATGATAACAAAATGTGAAATCACTTTACGTTAAAATTAACGTAAACAAGTTTTTAGTCGAAATATCCAATTTCTACATAAATCACTCTAGGTATGAATAAACAAATTTACAACTTGACAAATGATCAAACAAGTGAATTTGTGTCTCAAACTTCACATTTTTAATGTCACAAAACATTTTTTAAAAAATATACCTTACAAGTTATTTTTGAATTATAAAGAAATATTTTATTGGAAAAATAAGTTTAAAAATCATAACAACAATTCCTAGAATCATGGGACTTACATATTTTTGCCAACATCAGTTGCAAATGTAAGCATGTTTCATCCCCAAATCTTTATGCCTTGACGCTGTTTCATCACATCAGCTGAGGTTGCTAGTAATGAAAGTGCTCAATTAAGTTAACCAATTTAGAAACATGTAAACTTGACGCCGTTTCATCACATCAGCTGAGGCTGCTAGCAATGAAAGTGCTCAATTTACCCTTTGATTCCCATTCTTTGAATCATTACATTCAGCTGAGGCTGCTAGCAACGATAGAATGTAACCTCAGGTGTTTCCGTATTAATTGGATGGCATATAACTTAAATTTAAGGGTATAAAATTTTGATGTGTGTAATCAAAATATGTACAAAGATGTCATGCATTCATCTTTGTATCATATGTTTTCTACAAAACCATTTACTCATTCGTAGCTTAAAATCAACAAAATTTTAATTGATGGCGTTGAGAAACTTACAACATTGCCTTAAGATGCTTCGTACTTTATCATGGTGTACTTGGTAAGTCTAATATTGACGCACAGGCGAGCGGAGGGGCAAACGTCCGCCGAAGCTAATTAAAAACGCGCCCCTTTCGGATGACAATTTAATGTCAAGCCTCCTTATAACCACTTTATAGTTTGTCAATATTAGGTCCGCCGCTTCGACCACTTTTGTACAGTCGCATCAATCAATTAAAAACTTTAAGATTTAAAGCTTAAAACATTTATGTAGTAAATTATTAAATTGCTAGTCTCGCCTGGGAGCAAATTACCGTGCGAAGCGAACCACTATCGGCACATAAGACTTGACAATAAATAATTTACCACAAATGTTTCATAGTTATTAGGTTCATTTATTTTTATTCAAAAATTACCCTCTTTGATGTTTCCAATCCATTATAATTAAAACACAAAGATCAAGTAATTAAAAAATAAAAAATAAACAAACACTAAATAACACATATATGATCATTAACAATATCATATAGCCACATGCAAACCTTTTGATAAATCCTATTAATAATTTATATGTGAATTTTAATGTATGTAATTAATAAAACTCCCATTGGTTTTCGAGCTCATTGTGCCCAATGGACCACAGACGCCAAATAACTTGGCCGCGTAAGTTTTAATTAATTAAATACCACATTGCACATAACCAATTAATTAATATATATTAGGGTCTTCCCTAATTTTAGATTTATCTTAAAAAAAACATGTAGCAAATAATCAACAATCATTCCATAACAAAATATGCAAGATTTTGTCATGGATCCCCATATTGCACTTAAAATCATGTATCACATATTAAAAGCCAATATAGTACGCAATCTAATTAATGACATCACATAAGTACTCATTAATTAAACACTTAAAATTGCATCCAATCCTAGGGTTTCTACAAGTTTTAATAATAAAAAAAAAAACTAAAACCCTAAAAATAAAATTTTGGGTGTCGACCCAATTTTAAAAAATTAGGGTTTATAAAATTAAAAACCCTAGCAAACAAGATTGCATGTATCTATACAACAAGATTCAATTTTAAGGTTTTTAGTAATTAATTACATGTTAAAAACGGGCTCATGATGCCACTGTTGGAATATTAGAATCATAAATTTATAAACTAATAAACACAAACAATAAACATCAAAGCATGCACAGCGGATTTGGATCTACAATAACATGTAAATTAATTAACTAAAAATTAAATAGATGCGTACCTTTTGATTCCTAGCAAGAACAAGGAATCACGTGCTCCAAGAACAATATAAACCCTAATTTGGGTTTAGGATAAATCGATCACAATAAGGGTCGAATGGCGAAATCACCACAAGCTAAAGTAAGCTTGTTACTCGTTCTTGTACACACGTAATACTAGCGTTTCAATGGGAAAAACTAGGTTCTTGATCACAAACAAACAAAACACTTTATAAGCACTACTTGGATCGAAATTCCTAGTGGAATTAAAAAGGGTCGATCGGTTTGTACTTTAGAGAAGAAGAGGAAGAGAAGTTTGGCTTGCTTAGGGATTCAAGATTAGGGAAAACAATGAATACAATGAATTGTATTTATAGGCTTCCTTGGCTTGCTCCCCACTCCAACAAAACCGACCCTCATCCCTTAAGGAAAGGGTTCGGCCGACTTTCTCCCAAAAAAAGGGATTCTAGATCCTTCTCTTCCTCTATTGCATTATTAGTCCTTTAACGACCGTTATCTCTAACTCCGTTAAATACTAACACCCGTTAAGTATTGTTTGTTTTGTGAAATGAATAAATAAAATATAAAATATATTTAATTTATTCAATCCATTGAAATTCTTACGTATTGTGTGCAATCCCGAGTCTCGTGTTCGAAACCGGACATACGCATATTAATTTATATCCACAAACTCTAACATCACCTTCATTCCTCTACTAGTGCAAGAGAAGAACACAAGGTATCAAAGAAGATACAAAGTGTTGTAGTTATAGTTATTGCACTTGTAACACACAACGGCGGTACGGTTGCGATCCGGATCGCCGAGGATCACGAACTGAAACCCATAATCGTCGTTCCCAATCGGTATTCCATACTGTTTCGTTTCGCACCAGATCGCGATCCAACAATTCGCGAATCGGCAATCCAATAATTCACAAATCGGCGATTTATAGGGCTTGAAAACGCGTTCAAATATTATGTAATACGCCAACCGTGGGAATTTGAAGGGTTCCAATACTCTGTTTCTTTTGAATGTGTGTAAATGGGAAGTTTGAAGGTTCACTGGTAATGTGAATACATGTGGAATAAATAGTATTTATTAAATACATACAGTGTTTTATGATAAGACTCTTCTCATGACTTATATATTTTTTGTTTGTACGGTGCATTGGCAAGTCTATTAATATTAATATATCATTGAACGTATAAAAATATATGAATCTAAACAATATTATTATTGGGTACGCCGTACAAAAGTATTTGGTACACCGAACCGAAATATATGGTACACTGAACCGAAGGGAACCAGAATGAGCCTACCCCCTGTCGTACCGGATTTTGAGAAACAGCGAACCGCGATCCCGTACCGGAGCGATCCCCGTTCCATGTGACTATGGTCCCGGCTATGAAAAGGAAGTTACATTTTAATACAAACTGAAACCCTTCTGGGTTGTTTTTAAGTTAACAGAACTGAATAATTAATAATACAAAGGCCAAGTAAACAAGTTCCCAGTAGAGAAACTAGTCTAACATCGTAAGTTATCTCCAGGTGCAACCCCAAGCTGGCTACAGTATTGATTGTAGTAACGGACACGAGCAGTTACAGTATCAGAATTTCCACCGTCGCATTCCAATATTCCATTGATAGCTCGGATAGTTGCTCCAAACCCTTGGCCCGAAAGTATGACTGAGTGGACATTATTCATCCAAAACCATAATGCTGTTCGAAAGGAGATGATTGGATCTGTGGCTACAGTTTCAGGATTGTTTAGTCCGTCAAATCCGATGCTGCTCCCAGCTGGACCGTAGTTGAAATTCCATGATAGTTGGATTGGACCTCTCCCATAGTAACCCTTGTTAGGATTACATGGATATTGTGTATTGTTTTCATCACAATAGTCCCTTGAAGGACCGTTTATTTCCTCAATGTAGCAAAAATCTGCTCATGGAAAAAAATTAATTTAGCTGATTAATCATTTTATATCGATTATTCATAAACTTTAGTATTACTATCGGTAGTTAATTCAAAATGGATCAATGCAACTGGGTTATCACTAATCAAGTCAGCTATGGTTAGCCAGTTGTAATAACATTGTCAAACTGAGACAAAATTCTGGTAACATAGTAATTTCAAAATTTGTTCAACTGGTGTATTTTATGGTATATGATAACAATATGCATGTGTTTCCGCAATTTGGTTTCATGATCACTAAAGGTTATAATTCAAAATGAGATTGCAACTGTACATGAAACTAAACTTCAAATAAGGCAATATATATGATATATAACAACATATATAGTACTACAAGTTTCTGTAAAATAAGGAGCTTAGTAATGTATCATACTTAAGTTATCAATGTAGCCGTATACTTAGAATATAGTCATGTTGAGTTATCACGTAAGCTTTTACAACAGTGCCTCCGTTATCTCAACTACGGCCCTGATTATCAATCTATACTTAATACTTATCAACTATCATGGCCGCAACCTTATAAAATTGGACTGATCTTTGGCCTTAAAGTATATATACTAATTATATGAAATTTGTCTTATAGTTGTATTTAACATAAATAAGAAATTCTATTTTGCTAATATATATAGAAAGTACTTACGTCCAGTTTCATGAGTTACATGTGCAAAGAAAGCAGCAATCTCCCGTTTGGAATCATCTTCCGAACCAACTCTACCAAATTGTTGATAGTTACCAAGAGCCTCAAGAAACGCGGCACGTGTATAAAAATCTCTCCCCTCACAACTCGCATCCGATTGATCCTTGATCCCATTAAAGAATGCATCTGTCACGATACTTTCAACCGATACATCATTAGTAGGTGGAGGTGAGAAACATGGCCCTTGTTGGCACCCAGTGCCACAGAATGCCTCGTCGCTACCACAAAAACCGAACCGGCTGCAGCACAAGTCTGGGCTGCAGCCGCAGTTCTGGGCAGTTGTGATACTAGCGAAAAGTAGTCCAGATATGAAGAGGGTTAAGAAAGTTTGCATTGTGGTTTGTGTGATATGGTCAGTGGCTTCTAAAGGTTGATTTATAGTGTTTGATGTGTGAACATGAGAAAATGGATATGAGGAATGAAGTATCTCTACGTGTCTGACTTGGTACCAAAGTTGACTTTGCTAAATTTGGTTTGACTTTGAATTGTCAAAGTTTGAAAAGGGTTCATGCTACTTGCAGTTCTAGATTTTTATATGATCTTTGTTTTGACTAAAGAAAGTCCAATTAAAGATGCTCAGTTGCATGGTTATATGATAAGAAGTTATTGAAAATAAAAATGATATCTATATTATTTTATTTTTAGTGACATCACTACTACAAAAAATTGGCTTTAGATACGGTTTTAAAGGGCTTTTGGTACGGTTTTTGAACCGTACTAAATAATAGCGTGTCAAGAAACCCTAATATCTGACACAATGCAAGTGGTTATTCTTCCTCAAGAAACCCTAATATGTTCGTTTAGCATCAAGAAGATCAAGAAGGCGATTATGTGCTGATCAAGAAGGTTGTGGTGCTTTTACAACCCGGTGAATATATTACTTCAAAAAATGTTTATGTATATAGGATGTAAGTGAATCCTACATCTAATCACGTTACATAGGCGGTAAAGCTAACATAACACGACACTAGTATTTCTATAAAAATAAAACATACGACTACCTGTTAGAATACATTTGAATCAAGACCAAACATAAACTAACGTCTAATTTGACGACGAAGATTTATATCAAGCGCATCACAGAATGTCAATTGCTTTGCAGTTAAATCTTCTCGTTCATATCATATGAATCTTCATCATAATCCTTCTTCCAACGCTCATACAGGCTCTTGTTCCCACTACCACTTCCACCCTTCGATTTTTTTGAAGCCATGAAGTTAGCAGTTTCGTCATACACTTTATACGTATTAGTAGGTTATATCATTGATTAGGAGATCTCTTATTAGGGGTTTGGTATGCATGGCGTTTATTTGTTTATTTTTCATTGTGCATGTTCTATAGGCCATGCGGGTGACCACCAATACCCTACAAGATCGATTGAGCTCTACGTTGCCCTCTCCTTCGATTAGAGAGGTGGTCCCGGTAATGTCTCCAATTCCCCTAAGCTGTCCAAAATTCTTACATGTCGTTTATCATGTTGTGATTTGGTCTGTATGGAGATGGAGAAAAAGAGTATGTAATTCTTCTCCAGATTCTATGGATGCGATAAAGACGAAGGATATATTCCCGACCATTCATAGATTGTTGCGGCTTTGGATTTCTAGGAGATGCTCGTTGAAGTCGACCATTTGGAGTGTTAACCCGAGAGCAGTTGTTTTATAGTTTTGGAGTGTTCCCCTTTGTTTTAAGTTGTCCGCTGGGGCTTGTTTTTTTTATGAGATGTCTGTACATATATCTTTTTGCTCTTTCTTAGAGCGCTTTTAAGATAGTTAGGCTTTCCAAAATATATATTAAAAAAAAAATAAAAAAAAAATAAAAAAAACGCAAATAGAGAATTGGGGAAGTAAATAAGAAAAAATTAGCGAAAATAACATAAATAGATAATAAAATGCTTCAAAAACTATTGCATTTTAAGCATTATCAAAAAGTTATTAGTAATAAATTTCATTGGTATTTTACTTACCGGTCGTTGATAATTTATTTCCTACTAATACCAAATGAAAACCCATTGATAAATGTAGCGGGAACTTTCTTTTCAAAAATTAGGAAAATACCAACAAATTTAGAAACAGTGCCATTGTTGGATATTAATTACTTAATTTTGTTAACTTTCGTTAGAATAATCTTTTGTAAAGCAACGAAGTTATAGTAATCATGGTGGGCTGGTATTCGATTTTTTTTAGTACGGTTACTTAAAAAAAACGTATTAGAAAAATATTTGGTACGGTTCGTAAATAAACCGTACCAAATGACTTTTATTTGGTACGGTTTTATAAATAACCGTATCAAAAAACAAGGACTACACACAAACCGTACCAATTAAATCTTTTTAGGTACGGTTTCTTTGCGAACCATATCAAATGTCATTTTTTTTAATATTTTGGTACGGTTTACTCTTAAACCGTATAAAAAAAGCGTAGAAAAAAATGTTTTGTGTAGTAGTACATAGTGACGTTAAAGAGCGAACGACAAAATATATTTAATGGACGAATTTTAGTGACGTCCTGGCCTGATGTACCCTTTAAGAGGATATGGTTCTTAGTTGGAATCCATAGGTATTGGCTAGCCTAACACTAACTAATGCATTCCATCAAGTTTCTTTTCGGAATCCAGAGGTATTCTTGGCTAGTCCCGGATTTGGAAAGGGCGTTCATCTTCTGATATATAGTTACAAACTAAAACACCTCAGGGGGGGGGGGGGGGGGGGGGGGGGGGGGGGGGGGGGGGGGGGGGGGGGGTTTAGCAACCCTGTGGGTGAAGTGATTATGCACCCTTCAACATCATCGTGTTCATCCTCATCAGGAAAGCTTGTTGTTTCAATAACCACACATGATACGGCTTCAAAGATGATTGTTGTCACTTCTTGAAACCTTTCCTCAGAGAGTGAAACCTCAGCAAATAGTCTCCACGCGTTTGCCTCGGTTGCACCATCAAAGTCTTCTTTACATTTCAACACTATGTGTTTTACACCCTTTTGAAGGGTGCATCGTCATTTTACCCACAAAACCTCCCATGTCGTATTTTAGTTTAATTTTAACTTTGGATTAGAACGTACGCTCTTCCCATAGCCGCGACTAGCCAAATATCTCTGGGTTCTGAATAAGAACGTCGATTGAATGCATTAGTTATCGTTGAATCTTTAAGCAAAGAAAACTGTTGGGTTTTCAAATGGTTATGTTATATCACAATTAAATAAAAAAGATGACAATCATTTATTGACAACGACAGGTTTATGTATCAATTTTCAAGTTTGCTTCATTTACGTTTGTTTATACTCCCTCCATATGTTAATAATTACTTTGGAAGTTACGATCTTGCGTCAAATATGTATTATTTACCCATTAAGGCATTGTGGGTTTATACCCCATCATTTTAGGAAGGCCACCCCACCATCACCCATAATGAATTGTTACAACTTTTTTTTTTTTTTTTTTTTTTTTTTTTTTTTTTTTTTTTTTTTTTTTTGTTTATTAATACTTAATTAATTTGTTTTTACTTTTAGTTTAATTTCTAATTATATATTTTTACTTTTAGTTTAATTGCCTATTGAAAAAATAAAAAACAAAACAATCCATTAGTAGGTAGTATAACACATTTAATCTCAAACACTCATTTCTTATCAAAAGAAAAAACGCCCCCACCCTCTTTTCTCTCATCTCTCTCCCCTAATTTCTTATCAAACCCTAAACCAAAAAACGCCGCGGTCACCATTAAACCGCTACCACCGAGTGACACCGCCACTCCCACAACAAAAACACCACCAAACCCTACGCGCCACCACCACCACTTCTTGTCCCGTTTTTCTTGTCTTGGTAAGCGTGAAAATTAGATCTAGAGGTAAGGGTGATAAACACACCGATTCACAACCTTGTATTGATCGGTGTTAGTCAAATGAATCCGAAAACGATTTGTGTTTGGCAAAGTTGTTGAAGGGTATGACGTTGTTACTGCAATTGAGAAAGTGGGCTCTGGTAGTGGAAAGACTGCTAAGCCTGTCGTTGTTGCTGATTGTGGACAGCTTTGTTAGATTTCCCTAACATTAATGTTTGTGTGTTTTTCAGTTTGTTTTTGTGTGGTTTAATGTTGTGGTGTTTGGTGGATGGTTTAATGTTGTGGTGTTTGGTGGAAGGTTTATTGTTGATGGTTTATTTGGTTTTGGTTCATGCGGCGGTGTTGAAGGCGGCGGAGAAAGGGGTGGTGGCGGTGGTGATGTTTACTGGTGGTGGCTGTATGGCGATGACAAAACTATGTTGACGTAAGGAGTGCAAATTTTGGTATATCAGATTGTATGAATTTTATACCTTTATATGGTATATCAGGTTGTAAAAAAATTAGAGGATTGATGAATTGATGAATTTACTATATTACAAATTGTTACAGATTACGTTTAAATAACAGTTGTTATAGATAAGATTGTATGAAAACTTCTTCCAAAAAAAAAGATTGTATGAAAACTATGTTGACTGCTAAAAAACTATGTTAACTTTCGGACTACCTAAAAACTGTGGACTTTTTGACCACTTTTTCCAAAAAAAAAAAAAAAAAAAAAAAAAAAAAAAAAAAAGGTCAAAACTGGTCAAATGGGGTATAAACCATAGGACCCTTTATTAAAAGATAGTATGTGAGAGTTTGTCCCACATTGGTATTAGATAATAAGCTTGAGCTTAAGTCCAAAGTGGTGACCGACAAATTAATGTATTCCATGGTGTTTTAGTTGGAGTCGCTAGTCCCTCCCTATATACTAAGGCTCTTCACAGTAAGGAAAATGTAATCGATCAATCCTGGACACGATTGATCAATTCTTAGTGTGGCTAATCGATCGATTGCAAATGTTGGGAGATTGGGGTCGCTTGGACGACCTCGATCGTTTCTCTTTTCTTTTTCTTTTATTTTTGTGTGTGTAGTTATTAAATATAAATTGTATTTTTGTGGGGTATGTTTTTTGTAGTATAGGTCGTCTTACTGCACCCACCATCAATCACGTCTACATTTGATTGTGATTCACAGTTACAAGTTCGACTGGAACAAACTGTTAGAGTTTGTGTATAAATATTAATATTAGTATGTCCGGTTTCGAACCCGAGACTCGGGATTGCACACAATACGTAAGAGTTTCAATGGTTTGAATAAATTAAATATATTTTATATTTTATTTATTCATTTCACAAACAATTGACTTAACGGCAGTTAGTACTTAACGGAGTTAGAGATAACGGTCGTTAAAGGACTAATTATGCAAAAGGAGGTTAGAAGGATCTAGAAACCCTTCATTGGTTTTAGATCGGCCGACCCATCCCTTATAGGCTAGGGTTCGGTTAGTGTAGCTTGGAGGAGAAGGTTTGTTTGCCTATAAATACAATCCCATTGTATTGGTTAATCCCTAATCCTAATTCTCAAGCAAGCCAACTTCTTCTCCCTCTCCTCTAGCTCTAGTTGATCGGCATTATTCCCTAACTCCTAGGGTTTTGCCGATTTCAACTTGAACACAAGTGTTGGTTTTGTTTGTGATCTTAGAACCTAGCTTTTCCCATTAAAACGCTAGTATTACGTGTGTACAAGAACGAGTAACAAGCTTGCTTTAGCTTGTGGTGATTTGCCTATTCGATCCATCCTTAGATCGATCCATCCTAAACCCTAATTAGGGTTTACATTGTTCTTGAAATACGTGATTCCTTGTTCTTGCTAGGAATCAAAAGGTACGCTTTTTATTTAGTTTTAGTTAAATAATTTACATGTTATTGTAGATCTATTCCGCTGCGTGTGCTTTGATGTTTATGTGTTTATAGTTTTTTATGATTCACATATTCCAACATAAACACTACGCAAACAAGAGATTTGGTTGATTGGATAGGTTAGTTATAAAGTATATATATGTGCGCATTTCAAGGCAATATTTATCTTTATACATTCTTTGCTAAAGTAGTACAGTTTTTGAAATGTATGTGATAAGAATTTGCTTTTAAATAGTTGCTGTTAAAGATGACATTTGCTAACCGTTGCCATTTAAGGATTTGAACTAAACGTTTCCGATCTGGTAAAAAAAATAAAAAGATAATAAAAAATAAAAAAAAAAACCCATTCACGGGTTATGGTACAACTTCAATGGGTCAAATCGGTCGAATAATTAGAAAGGTTGGAGTATCCAAACCCATACCAAAAAAGTTACATTTTTTACCGGAACTCATTCTGATGCATAACCCAACTTAACTATTATTCATTTTGAGGTTGAAGGTTTACATTCCTTCAGAGATTTTTTAAAATGCTTAGTAGCTTCAGTGAGTGAGTTAGTGGGTTTGTTTAATGGGTGCGTTGAGCAGGTGAGTGAGTTAGCGAGTGTGTTTAATGGGTGCGTTCAGTGGGTGGGTTGAGTGAACGTCTCCATTTTCATTTTTGCTGAACCAGGCAACATCAATTCTGAGGTAACCCTCTTATTATCACTTTGATCTTATTTTCACAAATTGTTATTAGAATTGCTAGACTCATGTAACGTTTCAAAAAAATATCATCAAAATATCATGTGTAAATTAAAGTGCACCAGTGATATTGTATTTTGAAATCTCTTTTCTCTTTCTTAATATTTGTAACTTTAGCTTTACTAAAAAGTTTTTGTTTTATATTTGTTTTTAGTCTTAAATATATTTTGATCTTTGTTAAGGTGGAGGATGAGAAGACCATACTTAGAGGTCAAATAGGATCAAGACCACCAAGATGTAAAAGAAGTTTTGTTCGTGTGGTAAGTGTGAAACAATACAAGTGTCTACAACACCTGCAAATCAAGAATGCAAAAAAGGGCTCAAGAACCCAACAGCGACATTGGCTGTTTTAGATCATATTCTAATAGTTTCTTTTGTTTTACCTTTTTTCTTGAAGGCCTCATACTGCTTTTGAATCTAAATGTGATTAATTTATAACTACTTTAGGAAGAAAATGGCAATTACATGTTGCATTTTGGTCTCGAAATATTCTTTGGGTAATCTTTTCGTTTCTAATTTAGATTTACCACGGCATTCCCGCAGCAATGCGCGGGTTCCCTAACTCGTTTGATTCTAAAATAGACTTTGGATGTGTTGTCACGTGTCAATGTTTTATCAGAAGAATATAATGTTAGCATGATAGAAATATATAATTTTTTACATTAACCTTGATGCGTTTTACACATTAAGCTAAAATCAACTAACTATTTTACAATATTCACACAACAAGTCAATATTACAATGTTTTAAATATGAATTGAACTCGCAACCATTTAATTGAAGAACATTTTTGCACGGAGAAATAATTGGGAAGACTAAAGATGTGCCTAATTTATACCTAAACATGTGTGTCAATGGTTTATTAGTTTGTGAGATAGTGGGTCCATTAGTTGCAACCAATAGGATAGTGCCATGCAAGTTTAGGCATCAAATTAAGCACAATGTTTAGGTTTCCCTATCATTTCTCTTTCACACATGTGCTATCATTGGGCCACAAGCCTATTGGTAGCTTTGCATTGGTGTCTTAAAATCATTTAGATTTTATTGTTTATAGTTACTTTTTCATCTTTCATTTTACTTGTTCTAATCTAATACAAACTTCGACATCATGTGTTAACATTTTAAGTCTATTTTTTAGCCATCTTTAACATCCGTGTTTGTTTTTACGCAGGGGCGGAACTTGAATGCTTTTTGTTAGATGGCCAACTTGTAAAGTATTTATTTTAGGGGAGCAGATATACATAACATTGAAATTTTCATATTAAAAATGGTTAAAGCTAGAAATAAAAAACGTATAAAATGTGCATAAAATAAATTTTTTTAGGGGGCTACAACCTCACTCGATCCCTTCTGTATAAGTCATTAACATACATGTTTGTGTAAAATGACAATGTACCCGTCAAAATGATACACATAATGATTAACGCTGAAAATGAAAGTACCGTTTCAAAATCGAGTTTTATATTTTTCTGGCAAATAACAAGTTGAACCATAACGAAACTACTTCAAATGAAATATTACAATGACTTTTTATATCTTTGTACTATTGAAATTGAATAATTTTAAAGAATCTCGGAGTTCACATGTTCTAGAATCTAGACAAGTTTAAAACTACAAAGGAGGTTGACAAACCCCACATCCGACCATCTAAAGAAAACTAATACAATAATTTTTAAAAATTTTTTAGCCAGGTTTAAATGATGAATATAAAAATCCTTGACAATTTGACATTGAAAAGATCGTTGATAAAGCCAGCGGTATAGTGAAAACTTGAAAGTATTGGCCAACTCTCAAGTAACACAAGTTGGTGGTGAAGCATCTTTAATTTGAAGATATATGGGCAAATTGTCATTAGCGCTTAGTAAGTTGTTAACTTAAGGTTGAGGTCAAATATATGTCAGCTTACCATGTTAACTTTGTTCATACTCCCTCCATCGTATGTCATAAGTCTGGAAGTACGATTTTGCATAAAAGATGTATTATTACCAAAAGGCTTGTGTCCCTATTGGCATCTCATGTCGTTTGAGAATGCTCATAAACAATGATTGTGGGTTTAAGTCATGTTTAAGCCATGCATGTGAGATAGTTAATTAACGTTAAAAAAATTTGAGATGCATCATTTGTTACAAGATTATATATAACAATCATTCCCACATTGGTGTGAGATAAGAAACTTAAGCACCTTATAAGTCCAAATAAGTGGCTAACCATTTACTTGTTCAATGGTTTTCAGTTGGAATCGCGAGTCCCGGCCTGCTTTGGAATGGGCTTTACAAAATGGAAATCCATTGTGATGGTTTTATTGCCGGCTGAGTAATATACCTTTACCGTCTTTTTCTAGTCGGAATCGCAATTAAGTCCCAGCTTTGGGATGGGCGTTACAAACCGAAATTCTATACATGTGGGTTTTTAATGCTAGCTAATCTCCCTGCATTGGGATGGTGTTACAACACCACGAGAGTGGTATTATTACCTTCCTGTTTGGGTAAAGCGACAAGTTTTAACATCCCTGTTTGGGTATGACGAGGTAACCTATCAAAGGGTGTCAAAAACATGTAAATACAAACATCATATCCTCTAATTCTTTTAAGCACTTAAGATAATTAGAAAAACACCACATACCCCAATAGCATTTGTTTTCGTGAAAAAGTGAAGTGATACTAAGTAAACTGTTAAGCATTCAAAGCAACAAGTTGCGTACTTAAGCATAAACCCTTTTGTATATTCGGTATTTTCCTTGTCAATATTACCTTTCCTTTCATCTTTATATTCTAAATATGATTTTTTGGCTATATTTAGTCGTTTAATGTTGAAGCAAAGTAAACTGTGAAGCTATAGTCCAAGGTTTAGGGGTTTTCAAATGGTTATGTTGTATCGGAATCACAATCACAAAGATGAATCATTTATTAAGATTTATTTTAGTGTATTCGATCAAATGTATCAGCTTACCTATTGTTAACTTGAGGATGTGATTTTTTTTGCAGTACAATGACAGGTTTATGAATCACTTGTCAAGTTTGCTTCATTTAACTTTGTTTATTCTCCCTCCATATGTTAATAATTAGTTTGGAAGTTATGATCTTGCATCAAAAATGTATTATCTGTTACAAGATAGTATGTGAGAATTTGTCCCACATTGGTATTAGATAATAAGCTTGAGCTTCTTATAAGTCCAAAGTGGTGACAGGCTAATGTAGTTCATCATGGTGTTTTAGTTGAAGTCGCTAGTCTCTCCCTGTGGAAGGGTATTACACTCTAATACAAACTAAAACATCATGAGAGTCTTTTAACAGTCCTTGTTGTTTTAATTACAAGTCATCTTTAACATCCCTCTTTGTTTTTAAGTCTCTTTTTAAGTCATTAACATCCCTTTTTGTGTAAAATTACAATGTACCCTTTAAAAGGATATTTATAAAACTAGAACATGCTGTTTAAGTTGGAGTCGCTAGTCCTTGCTTTGGGAAACCCCACATCTAATCATCTAAAGAAAATCGATACAGACAAATATTTACTTTTCTAGCTAGATTTAAATGAAGAATATCGAAAATCCATGACTTTGAAAAGATCGTTGATAAAGCCAGTGATCGATATAGTGGAAACTTGAAACTATTCGCCAAATCTCAAATAATACATTGAAAATGAAGCATTTTCTTCATACATTATCCGAATGTATATCATTAGTTTGGAAGATACAATCTTGCATCAAAGGTGTATCATCTATTGCAAGATAGTATGTGACAATCCGTCCCACATTGGTGTTAGATAAGAAACTTGAGCTTCTTATAACTCCAAAGTAGTGGCTAGCTAATGTCTGAGATCATTGGGTTTTAGTTGAAATTGCTTTGTCCCAAACTTTGGGATGGGTGTTACAGACTACAACTTCTAGATCGAAGGTTTTGACATCCCTGTTTGGGATGGGCATTAAAAACTAAAACGAAAGTTGGTTTTTTACATCCAACATCCTTCTGTATCGGATGGGCGTTACAAACTAGAATACCATTTGGAGTGGGTTTTAACATCCCTGACTCGGATGGGACAATACAAACTACAAATACCATTGTGAGTGGGTTTTAAAAAGGGGTAATCATTAAAAAAAATATTATACTTGCCATGGTTTCCTCTTCAATGTAGCGAACAAAATTTTTTGCTTTTGTGGGTAATTTTCTTTCAAATTCATCATCTTTAGGGTACTATGTGACATTTTTGCCTTTCGGGAAAAAAAAAATTCTATTAGCTAAGAGGGGTAAAAAATGTCCAAAATACCCTAAAGAGGATAAATTTAGAAAAAAAATTACCTACAAAAGCAAAAAAATTTGTTCACTACCCTGAAGAGGAAACTATGGCAAGTATAATACTTTTTTTAATCATTACCCCTTTTAAAAACCATGTTTGGATAAAATGACAAAGTATCTTTTGAATGGGTGTCAAACACGTATAAAAGTCTAACTAATGCATTCCATCATGATTTTCGATTGCAATCCAAAAGTATTTGGCTAGTTCCTGGGATGGTTACATTCTACTACAAAGTACAAACTAAAACACCACTCGGTCGTTTTTAACATCCCGGCCTGGTTGGAATACGTAAACGGATGATGTACCCAATATAAGGGTGTCAAACACAAATACAATGATCTTTACATGTAAATTACACATCTTGATATGTGATCTTTACAAAGACACCTAAATCTTATAAAGAGCCCATCACCATGTTCTTTTCTTATTAACAAATCCTAAAACAAGCATATGCTCTTATTCTCTTAAGCACTTGAGGTATTTAAAATGCACCAATTACCCCAAACGTCATTTGTTTTCGTGAAAAAAAAAAGTTCTCACAAGTCATGAAAACACAACACAACCCTCAAGTACTTAAGTAAAGGATCAAACATCATAGACCTTTAAGAGAATTTGAGGCTTTTATACGAAACATAGCTTCAAATCCACATATGATATTCCACAAAAAGGTGTAGATTGGCGGGAACACCCTAACCCGGGTGCTTTTTGGCACCAGCCATTGTTCACCCCACAAGGAATAGCTCCGGCAACTCTCCTGGCCTAGTGGGGCGCCAACTGGAGTGACCACGAGCCAAGACTCGGACCCCTGAGCTCTTATTCCACAAAGTCTCTCCAGTATACCCATAGGTTTTGCGGAGGTGGGTACCTATATGAAGCAAAATGCCAAGGATGGGACTTGAACCTGGGTCTATTGACTCAAGCACAAGTGCTCCAACCATTGGACAAATGCTCCATTGGTAATCCACATATGATATTGACTTAAAGTCTCAAACAAGCTCTGGTTTATGTTATTTATGGAGTAACATAAGCTTTCCGACACTAGGTACTACAGTCCAAATTATGAAAATACAAGTAGTGCTGAACTAGGTATTTTTGCTTCCCAGCAACAATAATGGCTGCTAGGTGGGACCCATTGTTAAGGACATCAACATCTTCAACATCATGTCGTTCATCCTCATCAGGAAAGCTTTTTGTTTCAATATAACCACACATGATATGACTTCAAAGATGATGGCTATCACTAGCTTCTTGAAACCTTTCCACAGAGAGTGAAACCTCTGCAAAATGTCTCCAAGCGTTTTCCCCCGTTGCACCATCGAAATCTTTTTTACATTTCAACACCATGTGTCCACTGATTTCCCAAACAGCTGGATTCACTTGAGCTTCTAGAAGTTCGGCACTCACTTCAAAGAGTCGTGTATCACCACTTGTTTTACTCAATACACATGTAAAGATGTTTGGATGATTCTTGCATCAAAGATGCATCATTTGTTACAAGATTATATGTAATCATTATATGTAATAATATGTCCCCCATTGCCTGAGATAAGAAACTTGAGCTTCTTATAATTCCAAAGTAGTGGCGAACTAATAACTTACTCACCTGAGATTTTGTTGGAGTTGCTAGACACGGTTATTCTGATACAAACAAAAACTTTAGTTGGGAAGTTTTAAAGTTTTTAGCATCCTTGTTATGGGTAAAATGATGATGTGGTTTTAGTTTGAGTAACATGTCCCGGCTATGGGAAGGGCGTTACATTCAAACTGAAACCGTGTGTAGGCTGTTTTTAAGTTTTTTAGTTGGAGTCGCTAGTCCCGGCTATGGAAAGGAAGTTAATTACATTCTAATACAAACTGAAACCCGGGTTGTTTTTAAGTTAACAAAATTGAATAATTAATAATACAAATGACAAGGATCAAACTAGATACACAAAGTTGGATCTTCAATGTTAACCTTACGCCCCAAAAACAAGTTCCCAGTAGAGAAACTAGTCTAACATCGTAAGTTATCTCCAGGTGCAACCCCAAGCTGGCTACAGTATTGATTGTAGTAACGGACACGAGCAGTTACAGTATCAGAATTTCCACCGTCGCATTCCATTCCATTGATAGCTCGTATAGTTGCTCCAAACCCTTGGCCCGAAAGTATGACTGAGTGGACATTATTCATCCAAAACCATAATGCTGTTCGAAAGGAAATGATTGGATCGGTGGCTACAGTTTCAGGATTGTTTAGTCCGTCAAATCCGATGCTGCTCCCAGCTGGACCATAGTTGTAATTCCATGATAGTTGGATTGGACCTCTCCCATAGTAACCCTTGTTAGGATTACATGGATATTGTGTATTGTTTTCATCACAATAGTCCCTTGAAGGACCGTTTATTTCCTCAATGTAGCAAAAATCTGCTCATGGAAAAAAATTAATTTAGCTGATTAATCATTTTATATCGATTATTCATAAACTTTAGTATTACTATCAGTAGTTAATTCAAAATGGATCAATGCAACCGGGTTATCACTAATCAAGTCAGCTATGGTTAGCCGGTTGTAATAACATTGTCAAACTGAGACAAATTAAATTCCGGTAACATAGCAATTTCAAAATTTGTTCAACTGGTGGAAGATATTGTAGTAGAGAATTTGAGATAAGATAAGAAAATAATGTAGCGATTTTATGGTATATGATAACAATATGCATGTGTTTCCGCAATTTGGTTTCATGATCACTAAAGGTTATAATTCAAAATGAGATCACAACTGTACATGAAACTAAACTTCAAATAAGGCAATATATGATATATAACAACATATATAGTACTACAAGTTTCTGAAAAATAAGGAGCTTAGTAATGTATCATACTTAGGTTATCAATGTAGCCGTATACTTAGAATATAGTCATGTTGAGTTATCACGTAAGCTTTTACAACAGTGCCACCGTTATCTCAACTACGGCCCTGATTATCAATCTATACTTAATACTTATCAACTATCATGGCCGCAACCTTATAAAATTGGACTGATCTTTGGCCTCAAAGTATATATACTAATTATATGAAATTTGTCTTATAGTTGTATTTAACATAAATAAGAAATTCTATTTTGCTAATATATATAGAAAGTACTTACGTCCAGTTTCATGAGTTACATGTGCAAAGAAAGCAGCAATCTCCCGTTTGGAATCATCTTCCGAACCAACTCTACCAAATTGTTGATAGTTACCAAGAGCTTCAAGAAACGCGGCACGTGTATAAAAATCTCTCCCCTCACAACTTGCATCCGATTGATCCTTGATCCCATTAAAGAATGCATCTGTCACGATACTTTCAACCGATACATCATTAGTAGGTGGAGGTGAGAAACATGGCCCTTGTTGGCACCCAGTGCCACAGTATGCCTCGTCGCTACCACAAAAACCGAACCGGCTGCAGCACAAGTCTGGGCTGCAGCCGCAGTTCTGGGCAGTTGTGATACTAGCGAAAAGTAGTCCAGATATGAAGAGGGTTAAGAAAGTTTTCATTGTGGTTTGTGTGATATGGTCAGTGGCTTCTAAAGGTTGATTTATAGTGTCTGATGTGTGCACATGAGAAAATGGATATGAGGAATGAAGTATCTCTACGTGTCTGACTTGGTACCTAAGTTGACTTTGCTAAATTTGGTTTGACTTTGAATTGTCAAAGTTTGAAAAGGGTTCATGCTACTTGCAGTTCTAGATTTTTATATGATCTTTGTTTTGACTAATGAAAGTCCAATTAGGGGGTGTTTGATAGCTTCTTAATGGGCTAATTAAGAGAATATCACTAATTCGGTCAGCGCTTGAGACGTTTGATAAAAGCAAGTGGTACCTCTGACCGATTTATTTTGCATCTGAGTCATTTTGTATGGATGTAGGTGGTCTGCCATTCAGTACCTCACATGTAATTCTTATTTATGTTTAATCCTCTAAAGTCTAAACACGTGGTCTGCCATTCATTTTTTTATTTTATTATTATAATGTTTTCTTTGTAGCAAATGTTTTCTCTTTTTTAAATATTTTCGTTACCTCACATGCTCACTTAAGTCAAATGTTGGTTCTTTTAAAGTTGATATATTCATGCCAAGTTGCCAACATCTACACAAGTCCTCAACATTTTTAAATTTTATATTTTCCTCAATATAACAACAATCTTTTTGATATATTCACTTACCCTTGTATTATTTATATATTCGTAGTTTATATTCTTTTATGATCTTTCGATAAGACTATTTGCATTTTTTTGTTTATTCCAACATTAATTTCTTTATAATTTTTTTTTTTTTTTTTTTTTTTTTTGAGTTAATAACTTTTTTTATCAAACTGTATATTTTGTTCAATACAAAATCAGACAGAAGGTTAAATTGGTAATTTCAGGCAACTCAGATTGCTCATTCAGAACAAATATCAAACAATCATTTTCACTCAGAATTAGATTCACTCAGCATCTTGGAATCATTCAGCAGCTTTGATTCATTCAGCGCTAAATCATATTTTTTTATATCAAACAGCCCCTTAAAGATGCTCAGTTGCATGATTATATGATAAGAAGTTATTGAAAATAGGAATGATATCTATATTATTTTATTTTCACTGACATCACTACTACAAAAAATTGGCTTTAGATACGGTTTTAAAGGGCTTTTGGTACGGTTTTTGAACCGTACTAAATAATAGCGTGTCAAGAAACCCTAATATCTGACATAATGCAAGTGGTTATTCTTCCTCAAACCCTAATATGTTCGTTTAGCATCAAGAAGATCAAGAAGGCGATTATGTGCTGATCAAGAAGGTTGTGGAGCTTTTACACCCGTTGAATATATTACTCCAAAAAATGTTTAAGTATATAGGATGCGGGTGAATCCAACATCTAATCTCGTTACATAGGCGGTAAAGCTAACATAACACGACACTAGTATTTCTATAAAAAGAAAACATATGACTACCCGTTAGAATACATTTGAATCAAGACCAATCATAAACTAACGTCTAATTTGACAACGAAGATTTATATCAAACGCATCACAGAATGTCAGTTGCTTTGCGGTTAAATCTTCTCGTTCATATCATATGAATCTTCATCATAATCCTCCTTCCAACGCTCATACAGGCTCTTGTTCCCACTACCACTTCCACCCTTCGACTTTTTTGAAGCCATGAAGTTAGCAGTTTCGTCATACACTTTATACGCATTAGTAGGTTATATCATTGATTAGGAGATCTGTTATTAGGGGTTTGGTATGCATGGTGTTTATGTGTTTATTTTCCGTTGTGCATGTTCTATAGGCCATGTGGGTGACCACCAATACCCTACAAGATCGATTGAGCTCCACGTTGCCTCTCCTTTGATTAGAGAGGTGGTCCCCGGTAATGTCTCCAATTCCCCTAAGCTGTCCAAAATTCTTACATGTCGTTTATCATGTTGTGGTTTGGTCTGTATGGAGATGGAGACAAAAAGAGTATGTAATTCTTCTCCGGATTTTATGGATGCGATAAAGACGAAGGATATATTCCCGACCATTCATAGATTGTCGCGGCATTGGATTTCTAAGAGATGCTCGTTGAAGTCGACCATTTGGAGTGTTAGCCTGAGAGCAGTTGTTTTATAGTTTTGGAGTGTTCCCCTTTGTTTTAAGTTGTCCGCTGGGGCTTGTTTTTTGTTTATGAGATGTCTGTACATATATCTTTTTGCTCTTTCTCAGAGTGCTTTTAAGATAGTTAGGCTTTCCAAAATAAAAAAAAAAAAATGCAAATAGAGAATTGGGGAAGTAAATAAGAAAAAATTAGAGAAAATAACATAAATAGATAATAAAATGCTTCAAAAACTATTGCATTTTAAGCATTATCAAAAAGTTATTAGTAATAAATTTCATTGGTATTTTACTTACCGGTCGTTGATAATTTATTTCCTACTAATACCAAATGAAAACGCATTGATAAATTGTAACAACTCGTAATTTTCCAGACATATTCCTATACGAGAATATCCCTGTTTTTCATTTACGAATCTTTCTAAACTTATTTGGTTTAAAAACGTGAAGTTATCTAGCGAAACGTGAAATTCTTACATAACGCGTACTGGCACAACCGACGATTTGATTTGATTATTTTATTACTTGTGATAAACGAGGCGTATGAATAGTAGTTTTTATTGGAAAAATTATTCTGAGCGCAATGGCGTAAATCTCGAGTCTTGAATCGATCGTTTGCTAGTCTAAACGAGCCCTGAACTGAATTTCGTGAAAGATTGCAAAAATTACAACTATGGTCCCTGCAGTAAAAGATTCCCCACTGCCCCTAAACTTTAATTGTGACACATTTGGTCCCTAGGGTTTTTTATAAACGTCCTATAACTCATTACTAGGGTTATTTACCACACTCAATTCCGGCAGCCCCCTCCCTCTCCGGCCACTGTCCAGGCCAACATCCGGCGACCACCAACGCAGCCATCCAACCACCTTACATACTGTACGCCACCACCACCCCTTTGATATAACCCTACCTTCCTCCTCCCCTTATCCAGCCGCCACCCTTCTTCCACAGCCACCACACCGCCACCTCTGCCACTAAAACAACACCACACCCGCCTCTAGATCGATGTTGTGATCACATTTGTGAAGTCCACGCGCGTAAATCCGAGCAATCAACGCGCCGCCACCACCACACTTTCACTGCCACGCTCCCCCTGTTCTTATTGATAGTATATATATAGATTGAAGGCTGTTTTAGATTATTGTTTTGGTCCGAAGATTGTTACCATCACCACAGCCCCCACCATCGCCGCCGTCATCCTCCTCCGCCTCACTCATTTTCTCTCTCGTTGTTCCTAGTAGTATGGTAAAACCACTCGTGTTCTTTTTTTTATTAACCGATTTAATTATTTTGTCATCGTTTTTCCTCGATTGAATGGATTTAAACACCGGATATAAATGTGTTTGGAAATTGATTCGTGTGGTAAGTTTTAAGAAAAACGTATTTTAGATACAAGTCGGGTGGTATAAAATTGATTAAAGTGTTATTGTTTTCTCGACATAATCCGGATATAAACGACTGGGAAGTTGTTATTGTTTTCTCGACATAAACAATGTGGTGTGGTAATTCAGTTTTGGGTATAAGTCGGGTCAAACCCGATGAAAGTCAGTTTGGATTCGTATTGGTTTAAACCTGTGAATTCGTGTGTGGTTGATATTTGTGGTAAGTTTCAGTCACGGATTGGACTTTAATGAGTATTACTAATGGTGTTTTGAGCTTGACTTGGATCCTTGGTCATTCGTTGTGTTCTCGGACGGATTTTAGACCCGTATGAGTCACGATTAGTATTGGATTTACTTGTTTTGGTTCACAAAAGGCACACCCAAATAGGTTGTCGAGTTGCTTATTTATAATGTTATGGTCATTGGTTCTCGGTTTAGGAAAAACCACAATGTAGGTGTGCTTGTTGCTCTAGTTTAGCATCTTTGACACCAAGGGGTGTCGAGATATTGTTATACATTATTTTTGCCTCTTGTGATCGTTTTGGTGTTTCGGTTTTTGTGTTTGAAATCATACTAAGCTTGGTGATTTGTGTTGGTGTTAAGTTTAGTCATTTCCTTGGATAAGTAGGCTGAAGTCCAATGGGTAATAGGGAGTATATGTGTTGTTATATATATGATTGTGTTTAACATTTTTTTTGGGTCAACAATTATGAACTAACTTGGATGAATCAACTTAGCCTTGGTGACGTTGGTATATTTTGGAATAGCTCTTGGGGATTTTGATACTTAGTTGGAATTCAGATGAAAATTTATCGGACTAAATATATATTTGGACATTGGACAAGTAATGGATCGTTATTGGATTTACGATGTTAGGCATTGGACTTATTGGACATTTTGGAACTCGAGACGGTATAATATATTAGATTCAAAATGAATTTAATATATTAGACACGAAACAGACACAAAATCTTCAATAAATCCAAAACTAATAATTACGCGAATGATAACGAGACTTGAAACTTATAAAATATTGTAATATCAAACTTGGTTAACTAAAGCCACAACGACTTGAGAAAACTGATTTTTATTAGTTAAACTTATTTCTATTTATAAGACGTTTATGTTTTATACAAATTATTTGGGATAGCGGGGTAAATACCGAAACGTACAAATTGATTTATTTTATTTAAGGTGTTTATTTGTCGTTAACTTCTAGATTGCCCTTCTTTGGTTTGAGTTCTGGTCAGTATTTCTCGATTATGTCGATGTCTATTCTCTTTGGCGTGAGTTATATGTCGAGTCTATGTTTTCTTACCACACCACACGAAACGCTGATACTATACTTTTGATGAGTTTTGAAAACTGAGTAATCCACGAAAACTACGACACGTTGTCTTTTATAGACTTTATTATTGTGCGAGACATATTTTGAGATAACCATATACGTATTAGGTTGTGCCGATCCTGGACCGTTGTGTAACGCCATGCTTGTACTACAGTGTACCGTCGTGCCTGTATGTCGAGGAACCGTCATGTCGTATATCTTGAGATTGTTATGTTGTGCTTCTCGATGCCAGTCGTGTCAGTTGTGTTCCTTGCATTGCTGTGGCTAAGGTGAGTTCATGGCCCCTACTTTTATCGATTTTATAACTATTTTGGGGGAGAATACATTGTTAATACAAATATCGTCCTAAAAACGTTATTTATATTTTACGATCTTTGCTTAATTTTGTTAATGACAATTATAAGGTTTATCTTTAGCAAAGCATAAGTATATGCTAAAGTCTTTTATATTTATAGTAACAAGTCTTTAAAAACACATTTACTCATTACATGATCACTAGGAATTACACATTACATACATATATACATTTACATGTTATTTTTATTTCTTAAAAATGGAAATACACATGACATCATGGCATGCATCATTTACATATCTTAGTTGACTTTACAATATATTTTGGAAAGATCTTGAATCTAAAGAGTTGACTTTGTAAGATCATGACATGACTAGTAAAGATATGGTAAGATTTGGAAATCCCTTAGCTGGCTTGTCCCCGCGGAACCAAACCAGTATAAGGGCGGAACCAATTTTTTGGTTCCGCCAAATCCGTACCTTGTTGATCAGCTTTGCCTATAAATAGCAAGCTGATCATTCAAGCACAACCATCACTCATATAGCTTAAATTATACACTGATTCATTTGTACATTACTAACCCATCACATTCATTCATTTCATTCTTAGTGATCTCTCTTTTGTAGCAAAGAAGATCAAGCATCAAGGTTTAACACAGTGGTGTAAATCTTTATTTTAGTTACTGTGTGATATTGTATTAGTTCACACATCATTGTTTATACCATTCATTCAGTAGAGTTCGGTTAGTGTTTTAGTCCACAAAATACATAGAGTGTCGGGAGTGGTTGTACCCTTGTTAAAGAACCAACGGGAGTGGTTGTACCCTTGTAAAGAACCCGGTGTTTAGCTTAGTACCGGATAAAGAGTAAGCGACGTGTAAAGGTTTTCTCCGCCTAGAAGGGAGTTAGTTTCTTAGTGAAGAAAAACTCTCGAGTTAGAGGCTCGAGGAGTAGAGTAGGGCAAGGAAGAGAATTCTTGTAGCCGAACCACTATAAATCTCCGTGTTGTGGTTTGATTGTTCTTTTCTCTACTTACTTACTTATATTATTTGATTGTGTGCAATTACTTTGAAATCACGATAAGTCACAAAGCGAATTAAAAACAGCAAAAACTATTCAACCCCCCTTCTAGTTTTCCACAATTGGCATCAGAGCTACGTTACTCAAGATTTTCAAAATATACTGTATTTTAAAACTTGAAACGATCAATGGATTTTGAAAACTTTAAAGAAGGGCAATCTATGCAAAGACCACCACTATTTGAACCAAATTGTTTCATATATTGGAAAAATCGCTTTGAAACTTATGTGAAGTCAAAGGATATAGATCTATGGTATATTATCATAGAAGGTGATTATAAACCTATATCAAATGTATTAGGTGGTCGGGATGAAGGTACTTCTCTTACTCGTCACAGTGATGAGCAAAAGAAGTTGATTGCCAAAAATAATGAAGCCAAAATGATGTTTTATAATGCCTTACCTAAGAAAGAATATGAAAGAGTTTTTATGTGTAAAACGGCTAAGGATATTTGGCAATCATTGATTATCACTCATCAAGGGAACTCACAAGTCAAAGATAACAAAATTGATCTTCTTGTTCAACAATATGAACAATTTGTTATCTCTGAAGATGAGACCATTGATAGCGCTTTTACTAGGTTTAATACTATAATTACTTCTCTTAAAGCACTTGACGAATCTTTTTCTAGTAAGAACTTTTTCAGGAAATTTCTTAGAGCACTTCATCCGAAGTGGAGAGCAAAGTTGACGGCTATTGAAGAATCCAAGGATCTTTCAAGCTTGACACTTGACGAGCTCATCGGAAATCTCAAAGTTCATGAAATGGTGATGGAAAAAGACTCAGAAATAGTTAAAGTCAAAAATGAGAAGATGAAGTCCATAGCCTTAAAAGCTAGAGTAGAATCAAGTGATGAAGAGTCTAGTTCATATAGCGAAGAAGAAGAGTATGCCATGGCCGTTAGAGATTTCAAGAAGTTCTTTAGGAGACGAGGAAAGTTCGTGAGACAACCTCATGAAGAAAAGAAATCCTTCCGGAAAGACCGTGATGATAGGAAAGGAAAAGTAGATAGGAAATGCTTAGGTGCGGGGATTCCGATCACCTAATAGGAGAATGTCCAAAGCCTCCAAAGAACAAGTTTCAAAGAGCATTTGTTAGTGGAGCTTGGAGTGACAGTGAAGGTGATGACGACGAGCCTAAGAACGACGAAGTTGCTCTCATGACTCATGACTCAAAAGAGGTACATTCTGACTCGTCATACTCTTCTATTGATGATGAAACCTTAGAAATAGAATATAACAAACTGTGTGATATTACTCTAAAAATCATAAACAAAAATAAGTTCTTAAAAACCAAAACGACACTTTTAGAAAACGAAGTCTATTGGTTAAAAGAAAAAGAAATACGGTCAGAAAAGGGTAAAAGTGTTAAAGAAACATGTGTCTCATGTCAGAAACTTAAGCTAGAAATAGAAACACTTAAAACCACACTGGAAGATCTTATCAAACAAAACTCTAAGTTTAAAAGGTTTGATAAAAACATTTGTTTAGCAGATGAGTTAATGCAAATTCAAAAGTTGCCTCATGATAAAACCGGACTAGGATTCATGAAATCATGAAACTTAAATGACTTTATGAAACAAACAGTGAAAGAAAAAGAAACTGTTTCAACAACCACGGATCTGGCGGATCCAAAAATTTGGTTCCGCCAGTTATGCCAAAAGGCTCCGCGGAAACAGTTGATGAACAGAAGGTTCTTAAATCGGATCGTACTGAATTTATTAAGGTCACTAGAAAACCTAGCACTAGTACAACTGATAACAAACAAAAACCAGCAGTTTCTATAGGAAGAGGTCAAGTTAAAAATGAGTTTAGGACTAAAACGGTTCAACAGAGACCTCAAACTAGTTTTCCCAAACACCTCTTTCCAAAGAGTAATGTTAACTCACAACATTATCATCAAAGTAACTGGAACCAAAACATGTATAGGAATTATAGAGGTCCCAATTACATGCCTTGGAACACTTGTCCACCATTTCCATACATGAACTAAGATAATGTTATGTTTAACACAAACGGACCCATGAGATATTGGGGACCAAACACTTGAGTTTTTCTTGAACTTAGGTATGCTTAAAAGTTGAGTTAGAACCAGATGAGTGGATCAAAGATAGTGGGTGTTCAAGACACATGACGGAAAACAAAAGCCTTTTCTCAACCTACCAAGTGTACGACGGAGGTAATGTCACATTCGGTAGCAAGCTTAAAAGTAAAATCATCGAAAAATGTACAATCTCTCATGACTCTCTCACTATTGATGATGTTGCTCATGTAGATAACTTAGGATTTAACTTGTTTAGTATTAGTCAATTATGCCGCAAAAAGTATAACGTCCTTTTCAGTGAAAATGGAAGAAAAATACTAAAAGATGGCATAACCGTAGGAAAAGGTGTTTTGAAGAATAACGTTTACGTTAGGAAATTAGACAAAACACCTAAAGACAAACTTTGTCTCACCTCTCTGGACGAAAACTCAACTCTATGGCATAGACGCTTAGGTCACGCCAATATGAGTTTAATCCAATCCTTATCATCTAAGGAACTCGTTAGGAATCTACCCAAGTTGAACTACGACCAACACTTTTGTGATGCTTGCAAAATTGGGAAACAAGTTCATAATAGCCATAAGGCTAAAAACATGGTGTCTACATCTAGGTGTCTAGAATTGTTGCATATGGATTTGTTTGGTCTATCCGCTATACAAAGTTACAGGGAAAACTTCTATACTTTGGTAATAGTTGATGATTACTCTAGGTATACTTTGACTAAGTTCTTGAAAACTAAAAATGAGGCATTTGATAAATTTGAAATTCTAAGTAAGAAAATTCAAAATCAAATAGTAAATAATATAGTGTCAATTAGAACCGACCACGGTCGTGAATTTTATAACGAAATCCAATTCGGAGCTTTTTGTGATGCTAATGGCATAACACATAATTTCTCGGCTCCTCGAACCCCTCAATCTAATGGTGTAGTAGAACGTAAGAATAGAACACTTCAAGAAATGAGACGAACAATGTTAAACGAGCAAAACATACCCCAAAAGTTTTGATGTAATGCCGTTGACACATCCACTTACATCCTAAATAGAGTCCTAATTAGACCATTCTTGAATAAAACATCATATGAGCTTTATGGAGGCAAAAAGCCTACGTTAGGATATTTTAGAGTTTTTGGAAGAAAGTGCTTCATCTTAAACACCAAGGATTACCTCACCAAGTTTGACCCAAAGTCTTATGAAGGTGTATTTTTAGGATATTCACAAAATAGTAAAGTGTACATTGTCTTGAACAAAGAAACCTTAAGAGTTGAGGAATCGTTGAACGTAACATTCGACGAAAGTCCACCTCCCTCTAAGACATCACCTTTGGTAGATGATGACTTAGTTGAAAGTCAAATGGTTGAAAACCAAGAGAATATAGAAAATGACAAAGAGGATGAACTCGTGAATAGGGAAATAGTTAACATCAAAGAATCCAAAAGTCATCCATTAGACAACGTCATAGGAAAAATTAACGAAAGAACCTTAAGGTCAAAAGCCCAAAACGAAAGTAATTTCTTTTGTTTTGTTTCAACCATTGAACCTAAAAATGTTAATGAAGCCATAAAAGATGAATCTTGGGTCATAGCGATGCAAGAAGAATTAAATCAGTTTGTTAGGAATGATGTTTGGACATTAGTACCTCAACCTCAAAATCAAACCATAATTGGAACTAAATGGGTGTTTAGGAACAAAATGGATGAAAATGATGTAGTGTATAGAAACAAAGTTAGGCTAGTAGCTCAAGGCTACAATCAACAAGAAGGTATAGATTATGATGAGACATTTGCACCCGTCGCTAGGCTTGAGTCAATTAGAATATTACTTGCATATGCATGTGCACACGACTTTAAACTATTCCAAATGGATGTTAAAAGTGTTTTTCTAAATGGTTTTATTAATGAGGAAGTGTACGTTGCACAACCTCCCAGCTTTGCCAATTTTGAAAAACCTAATCATATCTACAAACTTAAGAAAGCTTTATACGGACTTCAGCAAGCACCAAAAGCTTGGTATGATCGACTTAAGACTTTCCTAGTTGACCATAAGTATACCATGGGCCTAGTAGAAAACACTCTTTTCACCAAGAAAAAGGGATCACATATTATCATAGTCCAGATATATGTGGATGACATCATATTCAGTTCAACTTGTCAAGAGTTATGTGATGATTTTTTGAAAATCATGCATGATGAGTTTGAAATGAGTATGATGGGGGAACTGAACTTTTTCTTAGGTCTCCAAATTAAACAATTAGATGATAGGATATTCTTCAACCAATCAAAGTATATAAGGGATATGCTTAAGAAATTTGGCCTTGAAGATTCCAAACCCATGAAAACACCCATGTCTTCCGAAACCAAACTCACCAAGGATGACGAAAGTGAATCCGTAGATAGCACTAAATATAGAGGAATGATTGGTAGTTTACTCTACATCATGGCTAGTAGACCGGACATTATGTTTAGTGTTTGTCTATGTGCACGCTTTCAAGAAGATCCCAAAACATCTCATATTGAGGCCGTTAAACGGATATTTAGATATATCAAAGGAACTACACATTTAGGATTATGGTATCCCAAAGGAACGGGAATGGAAACCATAGTGTATGCCGACTCAGACCATGCCGGTGACTATGTCGATAGAAAAAGTACAAGTGGTATTTGTACTTTTGTTGGGCATTGTCTCACCTCATGGTTTGCCAAGAAACAAACGGCCATAGCAATATCAACAACTGAAGTTGAATATGTGTCAGCAGGTAAAGCTTGCCAACAAGCTCTGTGGATGAAACAAGCTCTCGTCGACTAGGGAATTGAACTCAGCGACATTCCCATTCTTTGCGACAACAAAGGAGCTATCGACCTCAGCAAAAATCCAGTCCAACACGCTAGAACCAAACACATAGAAATACGACACCATTTCCTATGCGACAATGTTCAGAAGGGAAACATCTCAATTGAGAAAGTATCCTCAGAGGACAACATTGCCGACATTCTAACTAAACCTATTAAGAGAGCACCCTTTAACTTTCTTAGACTTGGTTTAGGACTAATGGAACCTAGTGAGTAGATATAACTTTAGCTTGAACCTTAGATTAACCAAACACAACAATAACCAAACACTGAGTTTGATTCTGCGGAACCAAACGACAACAAGGGTGGACCCTTTGTTTTGGTTCCACCGGATCCGTGGATCCCTGAGTCAGATTTTTAGTTTATTAAACAAACACCCTATACTATTCATAACACTTCCAAAAAACATACTAGCTACTGGAACTCGACCCTTATCACACCAAACTCACAATTTAGGTCATCTTCCACAACCAATTTGTGCTCTAAACATCTGAGTAAGTATCCTTATCATATCTACATTCCTGATCTGCGTCTAGAATTTCTATTTCATGCACAAAATCAAAACTTGGGGTTTATGCATATTTTTAGCTAAATCATGAAACATATTTACTGAATTGCATCACAAACCATGTTTTCCTTAGTTAGGAATAGCATCTTGTAGTACATTATCATAATTTATCAAAAACCCCATGAGAAATTTTTGCAAAAATATTCTCACGAGTAGGAAAAACGGTTTTTGAACATTGTTCATACAAATACAAAAATGTTATGTTTTAAACATCACTTGCATAATGTCTCTTGAATGCTAAAGGGAATACATAACTAATATGTATTTTCGGGTACATTCAATCGTATCCACATTGAAGTAGGAGCGTTTGGGTTATCTCTAATTTTGTTATAAAACTTGCATTAACAAAATTTTCATGCATCAAAAGGAGTCGAGATAACCGCACCTCCACATTGTCCCCATATAGGCACACACTAGAAATCTATATACGTAGTTTCAATAGTTTTAACTAAACTATGTCATTTTCGTGTCTAGGATAATCATGCCTCCCGCGAACTATTATGATCACAAAGAAACCGTCAAATACCTACCTAAACATCACAAAACCAAAGGACTTAGTGAGGAACAAGTTAAAATATTCAAAGCCTTAGAAAAACGGTATGTACATGAGGGTAGAATCGTAGACCCCTCATTCCTAGAAGGAACCATCCTTAGAGAACAACTTGCCACCATTCGATTCAATTGTCTCCTAGACATCGATGAACTCATAATCCCTAGATTCATACTTGAATTCTATGCAACTGTAGGCCTTAGCACAAATGATTATGGTTACATGAATGTTCATTTCAAAATATGCCAAACTCAGTTCAACATTCCTCTAGATCAACTTGGAGATGTCTTAGGTGTTCCAAGTCATGGAGATTGTTTCTATTCGGACAAATGGTCATTGTCCATCCTCGACTCCAACCTTGATCGTACGCATCCATATAACACACCTTTAATCTCAAAAGAGGACATCCGTGCTCATCTTTTTGTTCCTAGAACCTCCCACACTAGGACTAGTCGAGGAAAAGAAGTAAATCGTGATCCGTTTGGCATGGAGCTAAACAAACTTCTGCCCCAATTCAAAAAGCTCGAGGAAGTTCTTAGGGTGAACGTGATTAGCACCATAGGAAATAGAGACCATGTTAACGCAAGTCTTTGCTACATGCTCTATTGTGTGTCAAACCATCGACCATTCAACCTCGCCTACAATATCGCCAAAAGAATGGCCGATATTCCAGTCCAAGGCACCACCGCCATGCCCTACGAGATGCTTCTTACCCGTCTTTATAGAGCTTTTGCACCCATTCCTCGAAATTATTTAGGCTTCATTCCCGACTACACCGAGATCAAACACACCTTTGTTCCACTTAGTGATCATAGGGTAGCCGTAGCAAAGGGAAAGCGAGCTCATCCACCTACCTCATCATCATCATCATCATCCATGAGTGAAGAGGATGGTTTGCCAAACTCTAGGATCTCTCCACCCGAGTACTTAAGCCAACTTCCTCCTATCCCGAACGAATCAGCGGAATTTCGACAAACAAAGGGTATGATGAAGAATCTTGGACGATGGGTAATGAAGCTCCACAAGAAGATGAGCAAGAAGTGAAGTGTAGGGAGTGTTTGGTATTAGACTTTTTCAAAAAATGATGTGTTGAACTTGTGTGTTTCTTAGGTAGATCCAAATTCTGGGCTCCGTCATTTGAAATCTTTGGCTCCACCAAAATACAACCTGCGGATTTCGCGGAACCAAAATTTTGGTTCCGCCTTTGTTAGCGTTTGGATCCGCCAACTCCAATAGTAACTTTTCAAAAAATTCCCGACTAATCCCGATCCATAGATTATTGATTCTAGTTTTTAGAATTCTTCTACTGATCATTAGACCCATTAGGATGATTTAGGAACACTTAGAATCATAAGAAATCCATTTCCCACCAAAATTTGAATATTCAAATTTTCCATGTGAGTTACCTTTCTGTAACAAGCAAGGAACCCTCAATTTGGTTCCTTGAAATCCGTGGGAACATCACATCAACTGATTTTCCACTAACTCCTTGCATTTACAGCAAATCTTCCATAGTTTACTCAACTCCATTTGTATGGATTGACCTTGATGATGTGACAATCTCATTTACTTGCTCCAAATCATTAGGAACCAACATTCCTCATTGGATTCACATCAAATCCAAACACAAAGATCAATATTCTTACTATCTATAAATTAGGAAGATCAGGATCATCACAACTCACTCACTAACCATCATCTCCAACTATCATTCCTGTACTTTAGAACAACTCATCTCACATTTCAAAAATGACAAAATCAAATAACTCATCTACAAGTAGACCCGCAAAAAGGACAGCTCGTATGAGTGTCCATCCTTGTTGCTTCGTAAACTTAGCTAATTCATCATCAGAGGAGTTATCTCCACTCAACATCCCCTCACCAATAGCCAATGAGAATTTTCTCAACCTAGCAACTCCAACACCACCTCACACCATCATCAACACACCACCACCAACAATCACTCCTGTTGCTACAACACCACCACCCACTCCATCACAACCTACTAGATCACCTTCACCACCACATTCACCACAACTTCAGCCCCTAGAGTTGTTTAGAACTCCACCTTCATCACCTCATCCATATTTGGATGATTTGGAAGACCTTCCACCAAGGTCCACCAATCCTCCTCCCATGACCTTTGAAGGTCAAGTACCTATGCTCTTTTATCCCATTTATCGGGATATCCATGGTCCTCTCTACCATGATTCACCACCACCTCAACCACAAACACAACCCCTCTCACCAACATCTACAATCATTGCCATTGATGAGGCAATGTGGATCAATGCACCACAAACCAATGAAGAGATCAATAAGGAGCTCCCCCGCCTCTATGCTCTCTCCAATATGGTAGATTCCCGCCTTGGTGAAGCTATGGATCTTCAATCCATCTTGCTCAACTCCATCACCCCTCCAACATCAAACAACCAAACACCACCACCACCATCAAACAACCAACCACCACCACCACCACCAAACAACCAACCACCACCACCACCACAAGCCACTGAGTCCATTCTTCCTCCTAACTTTCCAAGGCATGTCTGCTCACAATGCGAGAGGACCGCTCACTTGGCCCAAAGGACTAACATTTTGGTCCATGAGCTCCAAAATGAAATGAGGTTCATTTTGAACCACATTCTCGAGCGCCTTAATGCACTTTCTCACCCTCCTCAATTAGAGCCTTTAGTTTCTTCCTAGTTTCCCTTTATAAGAACTTTTAGGACTTTTTAGGATTTATTTAGGTTGTTTTTCTTGTAACATCATGTTTTGTGACTTATGTCACAAACAAATTTTTAATGAATGGATGTTATATTTTTATGCTTGTGGGTGATCACTATTTGGCATAATATCTTGGTTTGTTTGATTTACTAACATTATTGTATGCTTGGTTTGAATTCTCATAATGATTTGACCACTTATACTTAGGTGCATTTTCTTATCAGACACGTATTTTTGACTTTTTAAAGTCAAATGGGTTGAACTATCATGCTTGGTTGACCTATACATATGCATTATGCTACTTGGTTGGATTGATTCATAACTAACCTTTGTTTTGTTGCTTCTCTCAACCTTGAATCGTATACGTTGGTACCCTAGCAACGGGGAGTATAGATCGAGGGGGAGTGTATTATATATTAACTCATTATTATGTAGTATTTCTCATCCGTGAAATGTATACGTTGGTACCCTAGCAATGGGGAGTATACATCGAGGGGGAGCATATCATATTCTAACCATTTGTTTTGTAGGATCATGCATCATAACCTTGGCACTCCAATTAGGGGAGTATTATCCAAGGGGGAGCTTATAAAGTTCTCAAAATCATTGAATCATTCTTGGTACTCCAAATTAGGGGGAGTAATAACCAAGAAATATTCACCACATTCCGCTACGCATATCTTCTTTTTGTTTCGACAAAAAGGGGCAGATAGGATTAAGTTCATACATCACTGTGCAACATCACAGTACATACTTTTATGCTTTAAATTGTTTTTAAAACTTGCATAAAACTAACTTAATCTATATTTTTAAAAGACTTTCACTTAACTTACTCCATTGCTTAAAAATAAATATTATGTTTTGTCATCAACAAAAAGGGGGACATTGTTAATACAAATATCGTCCTAAAAACGTTATTTATATTTTATGATCTTTGCTTAATTTTGTTAATGACAATTATAAGGTTTATCTTTAGCAAAGCATAAGTATATGTTAAAGTCTTTTACATTTATAGTAACAAGTCTTTAAAAACACATTTACTCATTACATGATCACTAGGAATTACACATTACATACATATATACATTTACATGTTACTTTTATTTCTTAAAAATGGAAATACACATGACATCATGGCATGCATCATTTACATATCTTAGTTGACTTTACAATATATTTTGGAAAGATCTTGAATCTAAAGAGTTGACTTTGTAAGATCATGACATGACTAGAAAAGATATGGTAAGATTTGGAAATCCCTTAGCTGACTTGTCCCCGCGGAACCAAACAAGTATAAGGGCGGAACCAATTTTTTTGTTCTGCCAAATCCGTGCCTTGTTGATGCGTGGTTTTGTAACCTTACAACAGGTTTTACCTCTCGAGGGATCTCAAGAGGCTTACAACCCCCACCAGGCAGTGTACCTGACCGATGTAGTATAGTGTAGTGGTAAGTACGGGGGATTGATCGTTCTCCACAGGGAATAGTGTTCGTTAGGTATGAAAAGCTACTCTAATTAGGTCTAAGGGTTGAGGAAGATTCTTTTTTATGTTTTTATATTTTTATGAAAGCAAGTAAAATCTCGGTTTTGAAAGAGTGGGCGGAATTAGTTGCTAGTCAACTAACCCAAAATTACTACAAATGCAAATAAAGTAAAATAACAAAAATGAAAATGTGGTGAGAAACTTATGTGTAGAGAAATGTGTTTACTTAGATTTCCTTACTCCCTAACTATCTTTTATCGGTTAATTAGTGTGTATTAGTCGCGTGGATGACGGGTGTATTCCTTAATACCATTCGTGGGGTGGCGTACTTACTTCCCCAACTCTACAAGCTCCTACTTCACTCCTATGTCGAGCCGGCTAGGAAGCTCCTAACATGGGATCACTAGAATTCGCTTGTGCATTAAATACAACCATAAAAACCTTTAGTACGCATTTGGTTCATGTTTCTTAAGACGTTCAAGCAAGTTACCGAATAGGAAGTTAGCCAGTTTTCTTAAGCCTAACATAGATAAACAATCATCCAATACAACTAACAACACACTAATAACCAATAATCAATAGCTAGGTTTCATTAGATCTAAGCAAACACAAGATAAATTTAGCCTAACATGTTAATCAAAAGACAAGAATAAGATAAAATCAAACAACACATAGACATATTGAATGATTAATTGATAACTTATCTTCAATGTAACATGGAAGATCTCAAGGCAAAAAGCCTTGAAAAAGAAGCTAAATTCGTCCTAGGGTTTTCTCCCAAAATTCCACACACTAAGCTCTCCCTAATGACAAAAAATTAGAAAACTATATATAGACTTTTGCATCTGACGGCGTCACCTTATGGAGTGTGACGCCGTCACCTCGCTGCTTCTAGGGTTCCCGGATGACCTTCTTGACGCCGTCCCTCTTTAGCTCTTCAAAAATCCATTCTGGCTTATCAAGGCTTGACGCCGTCAGCTCGTGAACGTGACGCCGTCCCCTTATGATTTAAGCCGTGACGCCCTTGATCAAGTTAAAGAGTGACGCCGTCAGAATTCACATGCTATTTTCACTGGCTTATCATGAGTAAATTTCACGTCCACTTTTTCTTGTCAAAGCATGACGCCGTCCAGAGTAAATTGTGACGCCGTCAAAGGTAACTTTCAGCCGATTTTTGAGACTTTGCCGTTTTCTTCACTTTTATGCTCCAAAAACGTCCAAAATGCCTCCTTTTCCAGATTTCTCCTCAAAAGTACCTAAAATGACAAAAGGAACGATTTAGGGCAATATTTGATCAAATAAATACGATTTAGGGCTTAAATGACCCCTTAAAAGCGGTACACTTTTCGCCTCATCAAATACCCTTACACTTGAGATTTGCTTGTCCTCAAGCAAATGCGCTTTTATTCTAATCAAAATACAAGTTAGGGGTCATTTAATGCAAACATAAAAGTAATTACAACAAATAATCGTTCCACTTCAATCATAATAAGCACGGAGATTACAAACTAGCACCTCACAAGTAGTGTTTAGATACTCACATCTCTCAAGTGTCATCAAAATAAATCTCATAAATGAAAACGGATAATATCTCTCACTACCTGTCATAGCAAATAGATTACCATAGGCTTGGGAAAGGATCGAAAACCTCCTCCACTAGGCGTATGCACCAAAGATAAACTATCAAAGAGGGCTTTTAAATGGGTTATAACGTTAGGTGTAGGGAAAAGGAAAACACGGTTTTGTTGGATACGGGATATTTTACTGGTGGCGAGTTAAAGATCTTGATCAATTACATGTACTATACAATGTTGCTAAGCCAAGACTAGACTCGATCTTAAGCTAGAAACGAAATAACAAAAACATAAAACAAACATAAAATGAAACGGGATGGTAGTCCGTATGTTTTTTCTATTTTTCATTTTCTCATTTTTTTGTGTTTTTTTTTTTTTTTTTTTTTTTTTTTTTTTGCATACACTTTTGCCCTACCATCCAAAATATTACATCATAGGGGCATTGCATCCCCCTTACACTTGAACTTTTACATAACTTTACAAATACTAATCTAACGACTCGAATTAAGATAATTGAAAAACTTGGAGTACTTTTAAAACATTTAGCACATATGGGGGTAATAAATGATGTTCTTCCCCATTACTCCATTACACTAGTACTTTACCCATGAGTCCCAATCGTCCCAAAACAATATGTACAAGGATATGACTCGACTTAGCAACCATGTAATCAACTAGATAATTAACTTGGGTTTAAACAAATATTGTAACAATAATGCACTAAAGATGAGTGCATACAAGGTAGGCTAAGGCGATTTGGGTGTACATTTTAGTGGGGTGTAACAAATTCTTCCTTTAAGTAAAATGCTTAAAGGTCGAAATGAAAAGATAGGCTCTGAGGGGTGTACTAGGGGTATCGTGTACTAAAAATGAGTACAACGCAAAGGGTGTGAGAGAATTACTTGACCAATGTAGCCAATGTAATTATAACAAAAACACAGGTGTAAAACAATGGGTTAATCCTAATGCCTCTTATCATGTAGTAAATCTAACTACACGAATGTAGTCTCACTTGTGGCCTTGGAATGGTCCTAACCCAAGTTCTAGAATCTAAGTGCTACCGGTACACACATCATAGCATAAATGCTTTTCCTACCAATTCTAGGGGCGAACCTCACATATTTGGGGTGGAAAATTTTTTAGTGGTACGGTTTTTGTGCTAGTCATATAACTCCTATCCGTGAGACGCTCATTAAGATCAAAGTTTCACTCCTAAGTGTTGTAAAAAATTTTAAATTTGGCACTAAAATTACCCTAACAGGTATTTATCTCAGTTTTATTACACATCTGCCATTAAACAAACGAAAAATCAAGCGTAATAGCATTCTCTAAGGTCGTACTTTTACCCCCCCTTACACTTAAGATGAACATTGTCCCCAATGTTCAAATAACAAGATGTAAAAGTAAATAAGGTAAAAGAATGAAATCAAATACTCCCCTGATTCGCTCGGTGGATAATGAAATTACACGGTTAAATCTTCCTCCAAAGAGATGTAGAAGCTCCATGACTAATGCATCGCCACAAGCTTGATCCAAAAACATCTCCTTGTCCAAAATAACCTGTTAAACCTGAGAAAACAAACACGAAAACCTGCATAACATCGGCGGGAAAAAATCTATATATAAGGATATAATGCTTGTGGAATGATAATTTTGCAGATTCCTGGAGATTATAAGTTGGAGATTTTAATAAAAACTTTTTAAAAACAAAACTTTCAAAAATTTCTGAAAATTAAATCTGACGCCGTCAGGTTATAAACCTTGACGCCGTCAGAAATGACCTGACAAAAATTCTCATTTTAAGTTTCCGGAAAATTTCTGGAAAAACCTTTACCTTACTTCCTGGAAATCCTGCAAAACATCATTATGACTCGATACAAGCATTTGACTCAAACAAATACTAATATGTATGCTAATTTAGTATTATTACGATTCATGTTCATTTGTGTTCTAATAAACCGATTTAGATTTCCCTTACACTTATCTTTTGCAAAATACCTTTATATGTAGTTAAGACGAAGTTAAAAACAAAATAAAGCATTTTCACAAATTACTTTTGAACATGAATCAATAATGATAAAAATTAAACACACACACGGAAAATAAAATCAAACAAACAAATAAATAAACACACAAAGCAAATAAAACAAATAAAGCTTGGGTTGCCTCCCAAGAAGCGCTTTTCTTTATTAACGAGTCTTGTAGCTAGACTCAAAGTCACGCTACCCTATATAAGTGAGCTCGTCATCGAGGACGTCTTTATGGTTAAGCTTGGATTGAAGTTTCCTATTGGTCCGCTTAGTACGATATATCTTTTCAAACTTCTCTCCATCCGGGTCATACAATGCCATCTTAATATGCCATGACCCATCTCCATCTTTGGGTGGTTTATCCCAATTCCACTTGTGATCATCTTCCTCACAAGTCCACTTATTCATTCCTAGGTTAATTGGCAAAACTCCTAGGAAATCAATCATCTTTCTAAAAACTAGAGAATCTTCAAATGGATCCAATTCGGTGTCCCTAGCCAAGAGTTGCTCCACCGAATGCGTTCGGTTAACAAAGTCCTCTTCTAGGTAAAATGGGCGTTGGGGTCCTATGAAGTCTCTATCAATCCAAGGTCCATATCTAGATGGTCTCCTATTTGATTCTAGCCAATGTGGTGTTGGTTCCTCACTAGTATCATAGGCATGTTTCTTAACATCATAGACTGACCAAGTATCTCCTTCTCCTACCGCTATCTTGGATTCCTTACAATCAATCATAGCACTAGCGGTCGCCAAAAATCCTCTACCTATCAACAAGGGGCATGTAGGGTCGCTAACCATATCAAGGACGTGGAAATCGGCTAAAATGGTTAGTTTTCCAATGTGCACTAACACGTCCTTAACTACTCCAACCGGGTAAGCAACACTCCCATCCGCTAAACCTATTATCACCTCGGTTTCTTCAAGTTTTCCAAGTTTTAGAGAGGTGTAGAGAGGTAACGGAAGTAGGTTAAGGCTTGATCCAAGATCGGATAATGTGTCATAAGCCTCCGAATTACCGATCTTGCAAGGTAGAACAAATAAGCCCGGATCATCTAACTTCTTAGGTAGCTTGTTATGAACAAAGGCGGTCCCTTTTTCGCCTAACTTGAGCTTCTTCTCATCCAACTCATCAACAACCGGACTTTCAAGGTGGAGCTCCTTGAATTCTTCGTCAAGGTTTTGAGTGGGAGGTGTTTCAACTATGTTGTTGACCAATTTGGATGTCATGACTTCTTGGTCATTTGGAACGACTTGGGTTTGTTTGAAACACGTGCTCATGGAATTGACCGAATAATATTGTGGACAAGAACTAGGGGACGAAACCGATGAAATAGCGTTGACGTTTAGTTTCGGGTTCTTGACCGTGTTGCTAGGGAGTGCTCCCATTTCTCGGTCATTGAGGGCTTTCAACAAGGTGTCAATCTTATCGGTCATCTCGCTTTGTTTTTGTTTGAAATCGGTTTCAAACTTGGCTAAACGAGCTTCTTGAGATGCCATAAATTGAGACATCAATCCTTCAAAGTTATCGGTACTACCATTGCCGGAAGGATTGTTGTTGAAAGTACGGTTCGAGTTGGAACCGCTTGATTGGAAACGATTAGGTGGGTTGGAAGAATTTGTTTGTTGCGTGTTTTGGTTTTGTTTCCACCTAAGGTTCGGGTGATTTTTCCATGAGGGGTTGTATGAATCACCGTAATGGTTTGGCTCGGGTTTGAAAGTGTACCACTTGTCTCCCGCTCCGTCGGTACGCGAGGATGCGTAGTCCACAAAAGCTTGTTCGGGGAGTTTCATGCAATCACGAGTGTCGTGGGGACCACTACATAATTCACATGAAGAAGTGATTTTGTTCACTTGGCTTGAAGGTTTAGGAGCCTCGTAGGATTTCATGAGAAACTTGACTTGGTCTTCCAGTTCTATGATCCTACGGTCAGAAGTGCTTGAATTGTTCAAAGGCAAAGATATTGCCTTGACCGTTTTATTCAAATCACGGGGATCACTCCAACTTTCGTTGTCATAAAGAGCAAGATCCTCTAGGAGAGCCCATGATTGTTCCGCACTTAGATCACGTAGCTTGCCACCGGCTGATTGGTCAATGGTTTGCCTCGTGGAGAGATTGATATGGTCATAGAAGATTTGGACTTGGAGCCAAAGTTCTATGCCATGGTGAGGGACTTTTTGGAGTAAGTCCTTAAATCGAGTCCATGCCTCGTAGAGAGTTTCGCCTTGACGTTGTTGGAACATCAAGATATCATTCCTTAGCTTGGTAGTTCTTCCCGGTGGGAAAAACTGAGCAAGGAAACGAGTGGTGAGATCATCCCAAGAGGTAATGGATCCTGCGGGTTGACGTTCTAGCCACTGACTAGCTTGGTCCCGCAAAGAGAATTGGAAGAGACGCAATCGGGTCGTCTCTCGAGTGGCAACATCAAGGTCTATAGAATCAACGATTTTGAGAAAGTCCTTGAGATGTTGATTAGGATCTTCAGAACGAATTCCATGGAATGCGCATCCGCTTTGCACCAACCGGATGGTGTCGGATCGCAAGGGTGTGATATTGGCTCCTTGAGTGAGCTCAATAGTGTTTCGATAGCCATGGTGGCTAGGACGGGAATACTCTCCTAAAGTACGGGCTCTAGGAGGTGGTGGTGGTTGTTGTGGTGGTGGGTTGTGGGGGTTAAGGATATTACCATCTTCCATGATGTCGGATGGTAAGGTTACGAACAAAGACACGAAGAAAATAGATAGACTAAAGAAAACCTAGAAAAATAAAATAAAAATCTCACTAGAAAGGAATTTAGTGAGTAGACCTAATAGAAATAAAAATTCAACCTAAACAATAACTATTCCCCGGCAACGGCGCCAAAAACTTGATGCGTGGTTTTGTAACCTTACAACAGGTTTTACCTCTCGAGGGATCTCAAGAGGCTTACAACCCCCACCAGGCAGTGTACCTGACCGATGTAGTATAGTGTAGTGGTAAGTACGGGGGATTGATCGTTCTCCACAGGGAATAGTGTTCGTTAGGTATGAAAAGCTACTCTAATTAGGTCTAAGGGTTGAGGAAGATTCTTTTTTATGTTTTTATATTTTTATGAAAGCAAGTAAAATCTCGGTTTTGAAAGAGTGGGCGGAATTAGTTGCTAGTCAACTAACCCAAAATTACTACAAATGCAAATAAAGTAAAATAACAAAAATGAAAATGTGGTGAGAAACTTATGTGTAGAGAAATGTGTTTACTTAGATTTCCTTACTCCCTAACTATCTTTTATCGGTTAATTAGTGTGTATTAGTCGCGTGGATGACGGGTGTATTCCTTAATACCATTCGTGGGGTGGCGTACTTACTTCCCCAACTCTACAAGCTCCTACTTCACTCCTATGTCGAGCCGGCTAGGAAGCTCCTAACATGGGATCACTAGAATTCGCTTGTGCATTAAATACAACCATAAAAACCTTTAGTACGCATTTGGTTCATGTTTCTTAAGACGTTCAAGCAAGTTACCGAATAGGAAGTTAGCCAGTTTTCTTAAGCCTAACATAGATAAACAATCATCCAATACAACTAACAACACACTAATAACCAATAATCAATAGCTAGGTTTCATTAGATCTAAGCAAACACAAGATAAATTTAGCCTAACATGTTAATCAAAAGACAAGAATAAGATAAAATCAAACAACACATAGACATATTGAATGATTAATTGATAACTTATCTTCAATGTAACATGGAAGATCTCAAGGCAAAAAGCCTTGAAAAAGAAGCTAAATTCGTCCTAGGGTTTTCTCCCAAAATTCCACACACTAAGCTCTCCCTAATGACAAAAAATTAGAAAACTATATATAGACTTTTGCATCTGACGGCGTCACCTTATGGAGTGTGACGCCGTCACCTCGCCGCTTCTAGGGTTCCCGGATGACCTTCTTGACGCCGTCCCTCTTTAGCTCTTCAAAAATCCATTCTGGCTTATCAAGGCTTGACGCCGTCAGCTCGTGAACGTGACGCCGTCCCCTTATGATTTAAGCCGTGACGCCCTTGATCAAGTTAAAGAGTGACGCCGTCAGAATTCACATGCTATTTTCACTGGCTTATCATGAGTAAATTTCACGTCCACTTTTTCTTGTCAAAGCATGACGCCGTCCAGAGTAAATTGTGACGCCGTCAAAGGTAACTTTCAACCGATTTTTGAGACTTTGCCGTTTTCTTCACTTTTATGCTCCAAAAACGTCCAAAATGCCTCCTTTTCCAGATTTCTCCTCAAAAGTACCTAAAATGACAAAAGGAACGATTTAGGGCAATATTTGATCAAATAAATACGATTTAGGGCTTAAATGACCCCTTAAAAGCGGTACACTTTTCGCCTCATCACTTGTTGATCAGCTTTGCCTATAAATAGCAAGCTGATCATTCAAGCACAACCATCACTCATATAGCTTAAATTATACACTCATTCATTTGTACATTACTAACCTATCACATTCTGTTAGGAATTAAATAATCTGAAGTTTAAGTATCGGGAAAATCTCTCAAGTGATTAAGTCTGGTAGCAGTAGAGTTAAGTCTGGTGAGTTCCAAAGTTAAGTCTGCTGGTTATCTGCTGGTTAAGTCTGGTCGTTGAAGTTAAGTCTGGTGGTTAAGTCAAGTGTTAATTCTGGTGACTAACAAAGTTAAGTCTGCTTGATGAAGATATTAAATCTGGTTGATTGAAAGTCAATAATACACGGTAGATAATATCTTACCCCATGTGCTCAGTCTTTATCGTATTCTCTCAGAACAAGTTGTAATCTTAGATACATGTTGTATCTTAGTTACTGACACATATAAGATAAGCTAGCAAGTTGTTTGACAAGACTTAACATTATTGTAAAGATCTTTCTTATGTTATAAAAGAAAGATCTTAGACTAGAGATAAAAGTGTGTTAGAAATATAGTGCAAAATATATATCTCTTAAGAACATAGAACAAAAACAATATCACAAGATATAGAAACATAAGATTCAAGGTTGTAACCCTAGTGATAACTCAAGATCACTCGTATTATTATCTTAATAATATTGAATCGTTTGGTGATAAGCTTTGATTGTTCATTGTCACATAACAAACACAACTGTTCCATTTCCATAACCATAATAACCTTCTAAGTGTGATTAAGTAGATTCCGCATACTTAATCATATTCATTCAATATATCATATACACAAAGTCATAAAGTTTTAACCACCTTAACAGTGTATCGAATCCTAACAAGTGGTATCAGAGCAAGGTTGATATTATTGATTTAGAAGAAGAAGCTTAAGAAATGGATGTTCTAGATACTGCTACAAATGTTGCTGCAAAGTTGCCTATGATCAAACATAATGAGTTTGAGTTATGGAGGTTGAGAATTGAGCAATATTTTATGGTTCAAGATTATGCTCTTTGGGATATCATTCTGTATGGTGATTCATTTACACTAGGTTATACAGATATTATTCTGGAAGGCAAAACTGAAAGAAGAAGGAATACTGGACCATCTAACAATGATGAAAAGATACAGAAGAGGAATGATCAAAAGGCAAGAAATTTGTTGCTTATGACCATTCCTGGTGAACAAATGCTATCTTTTACAAGTATCCAGATGCAAAAACTCTTTTTGAAGAGATTTGTGCATGGTTTGGTGGTAATGAAACTACCAAGAAAACACAGAAGACATTGCTAAAACAACAATTTGAAAACTTTAGTTCAAATAGCAATAAATCACTTGACAAGCTGTTCTCAAGATTACATAAGCTTGTTAGTCAGTTAGCTGTGCTGGGTGTTGAGATAGCCAAGGAAGATCTCAACACGAAGTTTTTGAAAAGCCTACCTGATGAGTTCCATACTCATGTGGTTGTCTGGATGAACAAACCAGACATTGAAATCATGAAACTCAATGATTTGTTCAATAACTTCAAAATTGTTGAACAAAGTCTAAAGAAGTCTGGAATCTATAGTACTAGTTCTGGGAATGTGGCACTCTTGTCATCTCCTAGTATTAGTAAGTCAGATGAGGTAGAAGAAGAAGTAGGTGTTTCTACTGCTATCTATGGTGGTCCTTCTACTAGTTCACAAAAGAATGTTGCTGGACTTGGAGATCCAACATTCTATGTATTCATGTCTAGTCAATCTAGTGGTTCTCCTCTAACTCATGAAGATCTTGATCAGTTGGATGATAATGATTTGGAAGAGATGGACATCAAATGGTAGGTTGCTTTAATTAGCATGAGGGCTAAGAAGTTCTGGCAGAGAACTGGTAAGCAGATTACCATTGATGGTAATGAAACTGTTGGATTTGATAAGAAGAAAGTAGAGTGTTACATCTGTCACAGGTTAGGACACTTTGCTAAAGAATGTAGAAACCCAAGGAAGCAGGATAATAGAAGCACATGGTATAGGCAAGAAAAGAAGAAGGAAGTCACTGTGGAAGAGCCAAGGGCTATGCTAGCCATAGATGGTGTTAACTATGATTGGAGCTTCATGGCTGATGAAGATAAAGCACCAACAAATGCTGCACTGGTGGCCACTGAGACTGCTCTAATGGCCTTTTCTGATTCAGAGGTAAATTCCGTAATTAAATGTACTGAATCATGCTCTGCTCTTAAAGCTTATGAAGATCTTAAAAATAGATTTTATGATCAACTAGAACAATTATATGATGCATTAGCCAACTTAGGTAATCATAAAAGAGGTATATATGTTGTTGAAAAACAACTTGTACATTATCAAGAAAATGAGTCTAAGTTTGCTGATGACATGAATGCTCTTCAAAGAAAAATAGATTTTCAAGCTGAAATAATTTGTTCAGAAAGAGCAGCTCTAGCTAAAGCCCTAAATAACAGTGAAAATGTTAAGATAACAGTAGATGCTTTAGCTTATGCCTCAGAGGGAATTAATAAGATTTGGGAAGCTCAAGTAATCAATAAAGCTAAGTCTGGTTTAGGATACAAATCTGTTCCTCCACCATACAGAGGTGTTCCTTCACCTCCAGGTATTGACCTAGCACACACAGGTTTTGCTAAGTTTCAAGAACCAATTATGGAATATGGTTCTAAGTCTACTGAGGGTCCTAAGATAGAAAAAGTAAGTGAGAGTTTAAATAAAACTTCACTTCCTAAGGACAAGGTGTCCTTTGTTAAGAAAGGAGATGATATAGTTGTTGAGGATAGTACAACTGATAGTGAGGAAGATGAACAGGTTATGTCTAAGCCTGAAAAAGTTAAGAAAGCAGGAACAAAGGTTCCTAAAGTGGTCAAAAAGGATACTGTTAGGCCTAAATCAAACATTAAACATGTTAGGCAACCAATTAAATATTGTGAAAAATATAGATCCACTAGCAAGCCCAGAGGTAACCAAAGAAATTGGAATAACCTCAAGTCTAACCAATTAGGTGATGACTTTGCTTTTTACAACAAAGCTTGTTATTCATGTGGTAGTTTTGACCATCTTGCAACTTTCTGCAACCATTGGGTATCTGGGTATGAAAACAATAGAGTGAACTACAAAAGGCAAACACCTAAATCTCATTTTCACTCTAGTTCTAATGTTAACAGAACTAAACCCAAAACAGACTCTGTTAAGTCTGGCTTTAATAAAGTTAATTCTGCTAGACCATATATGACTGTTTACCCAAAATCAACAGCTAAGGGTGCAAAAACATCTTACAAACATGCACCAAAGACTGTTCAGAGGCCCATTCATTCAAAGGCAGTAGTCCAAAAACAAGTTTGGAAACAAAAGGGGACAATTACTAAGCCAGCAGTTAATTCTGCTAGGCAAGCAGTTAATTCTGCTAGGCATGTAGTTAATTCTGCTGCTAAGGGAAACAGGGCAAATGCTGTTAAGGCCTCAGCATGTTGGGTTTGGAATTCAACTAAATCCAATGTTGCATCAACTGTTCTAAAAAGATTAAATTACATTGATGCAAGAGGCAGATCCAAGTCAGTAATGGCTTGGGTCCCCAAAAGAAACTAGTACTTCTCATTTATGTGCAGGAACATTCAATTGATCAACAAGAGGATCAAGGATACTCAGATAATGGATGTTCAAGGCACATGACAGGCAACAAGTCCTATCTTTCTGATTTTCAAACATTGGATGGTGGCTATGTTACCTTTGGAGGAGGTGTTGGTGGCAAAATTTCCGGTAAAGGTACCATTAAAACTGGAAATTTAGATTTTGAAGATGTGTACTATGTACAAGAGCTAAATTATAATCTTTTTAGTGTCTCACAAATGTGTGACAAAAAGAACAAAGTTCTTTTCTGTGAGACTGAATGTCTTGTACTTTCTCCTGATTTTAAGATGCCTGATGAAAGTCAAGTACTTCTTAAAATTCCTAGAAAGGGCAATATGTACAGTGTTGACATGAAGAACATTGTTCCTAAAAAGGATTTAACTTGTCTTGTTGCAAAGGCCACATTGGATGAATCAATGAAATGGCTTAGAAGGCTTGGTCATATTAATTTCAAAACCATAAATAAAATTGTTAAGAATGGTTTGGTAAGAGGTTTACCTCATAAAAGATTTGAAAATGATCAAACATGCATTGCTTGTCTTAAAGGCAAACAACACAAAGCCACTTGTAAGCCCAAGATTTTTAACTCTATCAATCAATCATTGTTTATGCTTCATATGGACTTATTTGGACCTGTTTCAGTAAGTAGTATAATGCATAAGAGATATTGTCTTGTTATAATTGATGACTATACCAGATTTACATGGGTTTTCTTTTTAGGTTCTAAGGATGAAACTTCTAGCATTCTGATGAGTGTGTAAATACTCATCATTTTTGTCGTATCTAAACTGCCAAAACATCCAAAAACACTCAGAAATGCATCAAAATACTGAAAATATCATTTGATTGTATTTTTATGTGTTTCAAATGCAAAATGTTAGAAAACAGTTAAAAATGAACAAAGTTTGCAAAATTGGCAGTTTCAGTCCCTCAACTTTCAAAACTTGTCAAATTTAGTCCCTAGGCATTTGTTTTGTAAGAAAAGTCACCAAAGGTCCTTTTGAAATCATAAGTTGTCATATTTAGTCCTTTGGTGAAAAGTTTCAATAATTTACAAGTTTGGTCCCTGCACTTTCAGAATTTGCAAAAATGGTCCCTGGGATAAATTCTATTATTGGTAATTTCATTTATGGTCCCTGGACTATTAAAACTTGACAAGATTGTTCCTTTGGATAACTTTGAAACGGTTACATTTTCAACCCCTAAAAATCCAAAAATACAAAAATGGTCCTTATGCTTAATAAACTACAAACCAACCGGACCCTTAAATAAAAAAAAACAACCCAACCCAAAAATCCTATCTATTAATAACCCAGCCCACCCAATCCAAAACATAACCCGGCCCACTCCTTATTTAAATAAACCCAAATCCAAAACCAGGGTTTGACCTCAGTCAAACCCATCTCCCTCACACAACCCCGCCAAAACCAGACACCTCTCTATACCAGGTGGTTTTGGCCACTTGCTACAACCACCTCATCACCAGCTGTCTAAACCTCTCCCCTCCACCTCCACATATCACCAAAATTCTTTAATTGAAAAAACCTGCTATTGATACTTTTGGCGCCAAAAATGCCAAATGGACGATTATGATGAATTTGGCCAAATCAAAGGCTGAGATGAGGTGGGATATGTTCAGAGGTCGACAAGGAACCTTTAGAGTCTATAAAGAAGGAAGAGGGAAGCAATGTAGCAAATATCTAGTGTAATTTTTATTAGCTTATGTCGAATTAATGTTGTTTTAATTTTCAAGTGTTAATTTCAGCTTTCAAGTACTTGTTTAAGTATTATCAATGTTTGTAAACATATTCTCAATAATAAATCTCAGTTTCTAAGTTAAAATCCGTGTATGCAATTTTCTTGTTCAAATATTCATGATTGTTGAATGTTGTTAAGAATGTTGTTTCTGAACTCATAAGCTCATATAAGCTCCCTATATAGCTTGTGTAAGCTATTAGAAACATTAAAATTCAGTTATAGTGTGAAAACTCAAAAATACAAAAGTGAGATAAAAAAGAGTGGAAATACAAAATTCAGTGAAGATGCTTGAAGATGGCTGGAGCAAGGGAAATTCTGGATTGCCCTTGGGTTAGAGGCTTTGTGGAAAGCCCATAGGTGTGATCTAAGGTCCCTGGTTCTTGGTTTTTCAGCTGGAAAGTTTCTTGTAAGCCTTGTACCCATTATTTGCATTTTACTGTATAAGCTAGTTTAGTGCTTAAATCTTTGTGTTTTCAAGTTTCTGTGGTGTTGTTAAGTTATAATATAGCTTAAAATAGGTAGCTTGTTCATTGAATTTGCTTGTTGCTAAAATCTCATCTTAACAGTTAAACTAGCATAATTTCCATATCTGAGGTTCATGCTTGAATTGTTGTTGTTTTATGCTTATTTGATCTTATGGAATGATAACATAATCTCTGAAATCAGTTGCATGGTCTAAATCATCCATTTGCTTTGAAAATCTTGCTTAACTGTGTTGATCAGAGGTGTTTGGATTTGCTGATTTAGCTAGGATCCAGTGCATGTTTGTTGTTATTTGCTGTTGGTATATGTTATACTAGTTCATATTAACTCAGAATAACCATAAAAACTTGTGCTCAATTGTTAAAAAGTCAAAATCACTTGCAATCTCTCATTTTTCATTCACTGTTAAGATTTTGAATCCATAATCACTCAAATCAGTTAAATAGTTGTTAAAGTTACTTATTCTAGTTTTAACACAGCTTATTATAACTTATTCAGTTAATTAGAACCAATCAAAACTCACCTAAGTCAACTTTTGTGTTTTACTGCAAAAGTCAAAAACCAGGTTCAAGCCCAGTTCTGAGTGCCTGATCTAGGGTCAAATTGGAATTCAATTGGTGTGTTTGTGATGGGGCTTTTTGGTTTTTAGGATACTCAGTAGTGTTGTGAAACTTTTTCCCCCATTAGGTTGCTTTTCTATAGCTTATTGACTGCTTAAATTGCCCTGCAAGTTGGCCCCATTTCCTGAGTTTTCTGCATACATAGTGCTACTGCATAGCTGCTTATCTTGCTGATTGCTTGAGCTTATTTGTGTTTATTTAGTTGTTTTGTGCTTCTTTTAGCATATTAATCTATTTCTGAGCTTTTGGTACTCTTTAGTGCTTTTTAGCTTATTTTTGGCTTATTAGCATACTGCTTATCTGCCCAAATCTGCTTATTGGGCTTAGATAACTTGTGATTTTAATTTTCCTAGCTTTTTAATATTAATTTAGACTTAACTTAAATTTTTCAGATTTTTCCTAAGTTATTTGATATTTTTAATCTTTTTAATTAGTTTAAAATAGTAATTAAATCATAATAAATAGAATTTTAATCAGAAAAATATAAATCCAATTTTCATAATTTTATTTTGTCATTTTTAATCTAGGAAAAATATAATTATATTTTTAGACCTCAAGAAAAACAAAAATAGAAAAATAGTGATAGCTTCTATTTAATAGAATTTATCTTTTTAAATTTTAATTAAGCAAGTTTCATTTTTATAATTTTCTTAGCTTCTATTTACTTAATAATATTTATAGAAAAATTTTCAGATTTTTCTTTGATCATTTAGTATTTATTAGAATTTTAAATAGTTTAAATAATAATTAAACAGTAATTAATTAATAATAATTAGATAAAAAATGTAATAAATATATTTTCAGTTTTAAAATAAGTTTTATAATATTTTAGATTTATCTAAGTCATAATTTCATTTTTCTAAGTTTATTTCTTATTTTCTTACTTTTTAGATAATTAATTAATATTTAAAAATAGTTTTTAATTAATAATAATTAATTAATAAGTCAAATAAATAATTTTCTTTTTCCAATAATTTTATTTTATTATTAGGATTGTAAAAATATAATTTTCATATCCGTAGGCCTTTTATTTATCAAAATCTCACTTTTTATTTTGTAAGTTTACGTTTATTTTTAAACGTACGTTTTTAGATTTTAGACGTTTTAAGTAATTTGGTTTTCTGTATTTATTCTCATAGCTTGTTTAAAGCTATTCTCTTTTATTTCCTTAGATCAATAATTCAAAAACCCTTTCCCATTCAATAGCACTTGATCACAAATCGTTCTAAGCACAATTTCACGCTTCGCTGGGATATAACGACCCGGGAAAACACTATACTCCTTGGTTAGTTGTCTTCAATTGGTTTGACTTTATTTGACCACATCCGTGGTTGATTTAAGTTGACTGTTTGAGGCCAATCACATTCTTAAGACATTCATTACACAGATAGAAAACCAAGTAGACAAGAAAGTGAAAGTCATTAAATGTGATAATGGGACAAAGTTTAAGAATAGAGTTATGGATGATTTCTGCAAACAAAAAGGTATTAGGAGAGAATTTAGTGTTGCTAGAACTCCACAACAGAATGGTGTTGTTGAGAGAAAGAATATAACACTAATAGAAGCTGCTAGAACTATGTTAGCTGATTCTAAGCTACCTATAACTTTTTGGGCTGAAGTAGTCAACACTGCTTGCTATGGTCAAAATAGAGTTTTAGTTGTAAAGCCTCACAATAAGACATCATATGAACTTTTTAGAGGTAGAACTCCTGCAATAGGATTTCTTAGACCCTTTGGATGTCATGTGACAATTCTCAATACCTTAGACCATTTAGAAAAATTCGATGGTAAAGCAGATGAAGGTTTCTTTGTTGGATATTCTCTTAATAGCAAAGCATTTAGAGTATACAACTCAAGAACCAGGATTGTAGAAGAAAATCTACATGTGGAGTTTTTGGAAGATAAATCCAATGTAGAAGGTCAAAGACCAAAATGGCTATTTGATCTTGAAACTCTAACCAAATCAATGAATTATGTGCCTGTTGTTGCAAAAACTAATGATTTTTCAGGTTCACAAGCAACAGATGAGGCAAGGTTAGAAAAGGAGACAAACCAAGATCATGTTTGGATGCCAATATGGTCAAGTACATGTGTGGAATCAACTTCAACAATTGGTGAATCTTCTTCTGATAAAACTAAAGAAGATGTTGAAGATGAAAGCAAAGAAGATGGAACAAAGGAACAAGAAAATAGTTCTGCTGTTGATAATGCTGCTGAAACAGTCTTAACTGAAGAAGCAGACTTAACAAAGGAAGCAGAATTAACAAACAATGAGGTGGATTTGAGCAATCTCCCACCAAACTATCATGTTCCACTTACACCACAAACCAGAATTCACAAGGTCCACTCCCTAGAAAATGTGATAGGAGATGTACAATCAGGGGTGAAGACAAGACATCAATTGATGTCTTCAGACCAACAAGTGCTTTTTGATGCCCTTTATGCTTCAAAACAGCATGAGTGTTCAAACTCTTGCACGTTTGTATGTTTTCTCTCACAAGCTGAACCAAAGAATATTCTGAAAGCCTTAGATGATTCTAGCTGGGTAGAAGCTATGCAAGAGGAGCTTCTTCAGTTCAAGATTCAGAAAGTTTGGGTGCTAGTTGATTTACCTAAGGATGCAAAGGTAATTAGCACTAGATGGGTTTTCAAGAATAAAAGGGATGAAAGGGGAATAGTGATTAGGAATAAGGCTAGATTAGTAGCCCAAGGGTACACACAACAAGAAGGTATAGACTATGATGAAGTTTTTGCTCCAGTAGCAAGACTTGAGGAAATTAGGCTTTTATTAGCTTATGCCTCATTTTTAGGCTTCACAGTTTACCAAATGGATATCAAGAGTGCATTTCTATATGGCACAATTGAAGAAGAGGTGTATGTCTCACAACCTCCAGGGTTCATTGATCCTGACCATCCAGACAAAGTGTACAGAGTTGTAAAAGCTCTTTATGGCCTTCATCAGGCACCTAGAGCTTGGTATGAAACACTGGCTTCCTATTTAAAAGAGAATGGATTTCAAAGAGGAAAGATTGATCAGACACTTTTCATCAAACAACACAAGAAGGATCTTCTGTTAGTGCAGGTGTATGTAGATGACATTATCTTTGGATCTACAAGGAAGGAGATGTGTTTGGAGTTTGAGAAGCTTATGCATGATAAGTTTCAGATGAGTTCCATGGGGGAACTTACATTCTTTTTGGGTTTGCAAGTTAAACAGTCATATGAAGGCATATTTATTAGTCAAGATAAATATGTTGTTGAGATACTTAGAAAGTTCAACTTTGCTGATTCAAAAATGGCAAGCACACCAATGGATTCTGAGAAACAACTTCCAAAAGATTTAGATGGAGAAAATGTGGATGTACACACATACAGATCTATGATAGGATCTTTGATTTATCTCACATCATCAAGACCTGACATCATGTTCTCTGTTTGTGCTTGTGCAAGATTTCAAGTAACTCCAAAGGTTTCCCATTTAACAGCAGTCAAGAGAATTTTTAGATATATCAAGGGTCAACCTAGGTTGGGACTATGGTATTCTAAAGAGTCACCTTTTGACTTGGTAGCATTTTCGGATAGTGATTATGCTGGTGCTAGCTTGGACAGAAAGTCAACAACTGGAGGATGTCAATTCCTTGGGTGTAGACTTATCTCATGGCAGTGTAAGAAGCAAATAACTGTGGCTACTTCAACAACTGAAGCTGAATATGTAGCTGCTGCAAGTTGCTGTGCTCAAGTCTTGTGGCTTCAAAATCAACTTCTTGACTATGGGTACAATTTTATGAACACTGTTATTTATATTGATAATAGTAGTACAATTTTCATTATTAAAAATCCGGTACAACATTCTAAAACAAAACAAATTGAAATTAGACATCACTTTATAAGAGACTGCAATGAGAAAAAGTTAATTCAAGTAATGAAAATTGCTTCAGAACATAATTTTGCAGATCTGCTAACAAAAGCTTTTGATGTTGGAAGGTTTCAGTACTTGGTAGCAAGTATTGGAATGCTTAATACTTAAATTTTTCAATCTATGTGTTTTTTGTATACCAGTGTGGTTAATTCTGGTGATTACTCAGTTAATTCTGGTGGTTACTCAATTAAGTCTGGTAGTTAAATTTTTGTTTGTACTATTGTCTTTGTAGATTTGTACTAGCTATTACTTTAAATTTGTGTTATTCCATACAATTAGTCATATGTTTATTCTAATATAAGACAAGTACTTTGTACATTGTTCTTTTGGTTTTAGACTAACAATTTCAAGTATGAACATTTGAGCACAAAAGGATATTTCAAGAGAAATGGATGCAGCAGAATGTGTCCTAGTTGCTTACATAACAGGTTTATGATGGACTGATTTTGGGAATTCTTAACAAAGGTTCACACCTAAGTTAATTAATTCTTTAAAACATCTTTCTTGAAACCTGGTTATCATATTTCACATTGAATTGATGACTTAGTTGATCAGAAAGTAACTGATTCAACTCACTTTCTATCATTATATACTTTTAAGTATAATGAGCAAGTCTAAGGACATTTGATAGAAAGAACAGCTAGTAAAAGTGAATCTAACACTTGTATTAGAGGCAACAATTGCTATGAGCTGGAAACCCTGTCAAAAAATCCTTTTGAATAGGTTTATCTTTACACAGGCAGTTATTTATAACTGAAAACATTGGTTCTCACACAACCAGAGGTTGCTTTAAACCAAAATCTTGATTAAGTGTATGTTATACACTTAATCCCTTCAAAATGGTTGAAAGTAGTATGATTTTTCATAATAAAATCATATGCATACTGCTAAAAGTCAAAATTTTTCTTAAACGGATTTTTGAAATAAAAATGACTCAGAAAACCATCAACTGATGGATTATGAGTTATTGCCCCATGAATCACCTCTCATAGGAGTTAACACAGCTAGAAGTGATAAGGGCAGCAAATTAAACTCTTAAGGAATTGATGGCTACATGTACAACATTGTCTGATAACAAGTTCTAAGTGATAGCTCAGATGATGTGGAGAGAAATATTTTGGTACATTGTGAAAGATCTTCCAAACAGGGGAGGAAATGTTATTTACATCTCAAGGGAGGAAACATCTCAGGGGAGGAAATAAAGCCCAAGGAAGTTTAACCAATGAAAGGGAGGAAAAGACAAGAGCATACAGGATGATGACATGGAAGTTGAAAATGACAAGAATAGAGCTGATTCTGGAGTATTATATATATTCAGAAGGGATGAAGCATTCCAAATGAGAAAGTTCTATCTGGGTCAAACGAAGAAAGCTTTCAGTTTCAATTTCAGTTCACCACATTTGTTCATCACTTGCAAAGGCATGCTGATAGATGATTTCACTTGTTGAAACAAGCATCCAAGATACACAGCACCATTGCCTCTTATAATTCCTCCATCCAAGAAAATTACACCATCTTTTAGGTCAATGTTTGAAGCCTAAAGATGTGTGTATTGATATTGTTGAAGTCAAAGATCAGAAAGCAGATGAGTTACTGAGTTAGATATTAACCTTTCAGAATAGAAGAAAGTTCAGTCCAAGGGTCTAACTATGAAGTGTTTGAAAGATCTTCACAATTCCTCATTTAATTCAGAAAACATGTTGAAATGGATTCACATGTTTAGGGGAGGATTGTTGGGAATTAAATAATCTGAAGTTTAAGTATCGGGAAAATCTCTCAAGTGATTAAGTCTGGTAGCAGTAGAGTTAAGTCTGGTGAGTTCCAAAGTTAAGTCTGCTGGTTATCTGCTGGTTAAGTCTGGTCGTTGAAGTTAAGTCTGGTGGTTAAGTCAAGTGTTAATTCTGGTGACTGACAGAGTTAAGTCTGCTTGATGAAGATATTAAGTCTGGTTGACTGAAAGTCAATAATACACGGTAGATAATATCTTACTCCATGTGCTCAGTCTTTATCTTATTCTCTCAGAACAAGTTGTAATCTTAGATACATGTTGTATCTTAGTTACTGACACACATAAGATAAGCTAGCAAGTTGTTTGACAAGACTTAACATTATTTTAAAGATTTTTCTTATGTTATAAAAGAAAGATCTTAGACTAGAGATAAAGGTGTGTTAGAAATATAGTGCAAAATATATACCTCTTAAGAACATAGAACAAAAATAATATCACAAGATATAGAAACATAAGATTCAAGGTTGTAACCCTAGTGATAACTCAAGATCACTCGTATTATTATCTTAATAATAATGAATCATTTGGTGATAAGCTTTGATTGTTCATTGTCACAGAACAAACACAACTGTTCCATTTCCATAACCATAATAACCTTCGAAGTGTGATTTAGTAGATTCCGCATACTTAATCATATTCATTCAATATATCATATACACAAAGTCATAAAGGTTTAACCACCTTAACACTGTATTGAATCCTAACACATTCATTCATTTCATTCTTAGTGATCTCTCTTTTGTAGCAAAGAAGATCAAGCATCAAGGTTTAACATAGTGGTGTAAATCTTTATTTTAGTTACTGTGTGATATTGTATTAGTTCACACATCATTGTCTATACCGTTCATTCAGTAGAGTTCGATTAGTGTTTTAGTCCTCAAAACACATAGAGTGTCGGGAGTGGTTGTACCCTTGTTAAAGAACCAACGGGAGTGGTTGTACCCTTGTAAAGAACCCGGTGTTTAGCTTAGTACCGGATAAAGAGTAAGCGACGTGTAAAGGTTTTCTCCGCCTAGAAGGGAGCTTGTTTCTTAGTGAAGAAAAACTCTCGAGTTAGAGGCTCGAGGAGTGGAGTAGGGCAAGGAAGAGAGTCCTTGTAGCCGAACCACTATAAATCTCCGTGTTGTGGTTTGATTGTTCTTTTCTCTACTTACTTACTTATATTATTTGATTGTGTGCAATTACTTTGAAATCACGATAAGTCACAAAGCGAATTAAAAAGGGCAAAAACTATTCAACCCCCCTTCTAGTTTTCCACAATTGGCATCAGAGCTACGTTACTCAAGATTTTCAAAATATATTGTATTTTAAAACTTGAAACGATCAATGGATTTTGAAAACTTTAAAGAAGGGCAATCTATGCAAAGACCACCACTATTTGAACCAAATTGTTTCATATATTGGAAAAATCGCTTTGAAACTTATGTGAAGTCAAAGGATATAGATCTATGGTATCTTACCATTGAAGGTGATTATAAACCTATATCAAATGTATTAGGTGGTCGGGATGAAGGTACTTCTCTTACTCGTCACGGTGATGAGCAAAATAAGTTGATTGCCAAAAATAATGAAGCCAAAATGATGCTTTATAATGCCTTACCTAAGAAAGAATATGAAAGAGTTTTTATGTGTAAAACGGCTAAGGATATTTGGCAATCATTGATTATCACTCATCAATGGAACTCACAAGTCAAAGATAACAAAATTGATCTTCTTGTTCAACAATATGAACAATTTGTTATCTCTGAAGATGAGACCATTGATAGTACTTTTGCTAGGTTTAATACTATAATTACTTCTCTTAAAGCATTTGACGAATATTTTTCTAGTAAGAACTTTTTCAGGAAATTTCTTAGAGCACTTCATCCGAAGTGGAGAGCAAAGGTGACGGCTATTGAAGAATCCAAGGATCTTTCAAGCTTGACTCTTGACGAGCTCATCGAAAATCTCAAAGTTCACGAAATGGTGATGGAAAAAGACTCAAAAATAGTTTAAGGCAAAAAGGAGAAGATGAAGTCCATTGACTTAAAAGCTAGAGTAGAATCAAGTGATGAAGAGTCTAGTTCAGATAGCGAAGACGAAGAGTATGCCATGTGCGGGATTATTGTTACATGACGCAATCTTGTGCGTGCTTATGAATATTATTTGCCGCAATTGTGCGGGACTATAGTGTACGCCTATAGGGAACTGTTGTTGTGATTTGACTTTTGTGACTTAGCCAGCGTAACAGTTAAACTTGCGTGACACTATATGAGTGTAGTATCTGTGTGATTGATTATGGTTCGGGATGTTTTAATTATGATGTTATTTTGCGTATTTGGTTTTGGAATGGTGATTTAGGCAGTGTGAGCCTACGTCGGACTTAACTTGTTTGTGAACGATGATTTGAACTCGAAAACCTTTTGGTTCAACTATACTGTTTTAAACTAAAACCTGTGAACTCACCAGCATAAGCTGACCCTTTTAGCATGTATTTTCAGGTTTAAGGTGATAGTTTATTTTGAAGGCGCTTGGCAAGGGGCACGGCATAAACGACTCTGATATATATGTTGGGACCGCTTCAATCTTTTTATGGGCCTATTTCCGCACTACTTTTGAACAATGTAAATTTATTACTTTTTGTTAATGAATTTTATTCTAAATGATTGAGGTAAAAACCGTTCTTTGTACCTTGTGTTGTGATACCAATTTAGTAGCACCCCAGTGATATGTATGCTTCCGCTGGACCCGATTTTGTGGGTGTTACAGATTGGTATCAGAGCCTAGGTTATAGAGAACTGGGTTTATTTTCTAAAATCTGGACTATAACCACTTTTATGAAAACTTAACCCTATGACCGCCACGTACCTACCTACCAAGCTGATGTCTCGTGTATGATTTTGTTTGTGGTTATAATTGATGAGACGAGTAATGACATATTAGATGAGATGTTCATGGTATATTTGAAGAGTTGTTTGATGAGACGCTGGATTACATATTTGTTGAGATGTGTGCATGACTATTGGATATTGTATATCCGTCTGTTTTAGCTGTTCAGTATAAGCATTTACATATGCTTATGCATGCACCGTACCTGTCGCGGAGTTACGCTATCTCCTTGTATAATCTCATTATTGAATGTCAAGTTTGTATACTTGTTGCGGTTTTGGGAATGATTTTGGATATAATGGACATACTACTAGTATAACTAGGCTGAGTATTCTAAAATTCATTAAACCTCGGGTGAATATAGACTGATTACCTATATTCAACCAGGGACAGTGGGACAAAGCCTGATCACCTATGTCCGACTCAGAGGTGAATTTTGCAATACTAGGAGTAGTTATAATTGAATTATGTCTGGGTTGACTTTTGATTTTGGAAACAGAAAAGTTTTACGTGTGTACACGGACAGGGAATATTACTTCCATACACACTACACCCTTGCATCACAACACCTCATGAACTGTAATACTTCTGGAACCGCTATACGTCTCCGTTATATGAAATTCCTATTTTTCGCCGTCTGGCCATAGTTTGCATCGGGTCAGGTTAGACCCGATTGGCACCGCTTGAATCCGAGTTACTTATTTGTAACCTCTTAAGAGTGTTATAAGCCCGTCCGAGCTTACTGGAATGTTTAGATTTGATTTTGGCCACGTTTGGGATTTGATTTAGGCTACGTTTGGATTCGATATTGGCTATGTTTGGAATGGTTTTGATTTTGATTGAATTTGGATTGTTTAATTTTGTGATTTTGGACGTCATCCTGGATTTGGATTTGTTATTCGGCCTTGTTTTATTGTGGCCTTGTTACAGTCACCTCTACCCTAAGCTTTGTGCTCAATCGATGCTGTTCAATCAACGTTGTACCTTTCATTTTAAGTACTATGTACATTACTGATTCAACCGACTGATTGCCAGTAGCAATAAACATCCTCCCTCAGAGTTGTACTCTGAACTCGCTGAACTCTCCTTTTTGCAAAGATTCCACGTCAGCAGATATGTTAAGACCTTAAGGAGTAACCTGAACCGCGTTCCTTGGGACAACCACCTAACTTTTCACTCGTCCCTCGGAAGTACCAGTAATCCTTGCTACTTCTTACCGGATAATAAATTACATCATAAACGAAACCTTGGAGGTAAATCTCGCACCGCTACCAGAGTAATTGTTGATAATCCTATCTAATCTACTCACCTTCTGCTAATCAATGAAATGACAGTATGTGCAAACTTGCTCGTCAATACTCATAGGGACACATTACACGGCATAGAGTGTCGATTCTTATCATTCTCTGATCGGGTTAGTTGTTTCACATCAAATTCTTGGCAATCACTCTAAAGAGCCATGAGAACAGATTTGGATATGAATATTGTGTATCATCTCTAGACTGATGGACGAAGTGGAGAAATCATTTAAGCATTAGAGGACATATTGTGTGCCTGCGTAATTTAGCAATGGTTGGAATAGACACCTCCCGTTGGCCAAATTTATCTTATAACAATACCTACGACTCCAGCATTTCAATGGCACCGTTCGAGCCACCTTATGGTCGCAAGAACCGATCGCCGACTTGATGAGTAGAAATTGGGGGTACCCAACTTACTGACCCTGAACTTGTTCACGAGACTACTAAGAAGATCGTTCAGATCAGAACCGAGTTGCAAGCTGCTCACGAATCGACAGAAGAGTATGCTGACAAATGATGTAATGACGTCAACCTCTTGAATTCCCAGTTAAAGCATAGATTATGCTTAAAGATTCACCATGAGAAGGTGTGATACGTTTAGTAAACTTGGAAAGCTTAATCCTCGCTGTATTGATCCTTTTGAAATCCTTGCTAGAGTTGGACCAGTAGCACACAGACTCGAGATACCGTCAGGACTCAGCATTGTTCGCAACGTTTTTATGTGCATTGTGAAGAAATGACTTGCCGATGAGACAGTTGCTATTCCTCCGGGAGAGCTCCAGATTGATGAATGTTTAAACCTTGTTGAGAAACCAATTGAAATAATAGACCATGAAGTCAAACGACTTTAGTAAAGTCGCACCTCTATCGACAAAGTTCGTCAAAGCTCTCGAAAAGGTCCTGAATTCACGTGGGAACATGAGGATGAATCCTCGTGTGTATGTACTCATCTCTTTTCAACCGTAACGAGTAACTTGAATTGAATCGCGAGGACGCGATTCTGTATAAGGAGGTGAGACTGTAACAACTCGTAATTTTTCGGACATATTCCTATACGAGAATATCCCTGTTTTTCATTTACGAATCTTTCTAAATTTATTTGGTTTAAAAACGTGAAGTTATCTCGCGAAACGTGAAATTCGTACACAACGCGTACTGGAACAACCGACGATTTGATTTGATTATTTTATTATTTGTGAGAAACGAGGCGTATAACTAGTCATTTTTATTGAAAAAATTATTCTGAGCGCAATGGCGTAAATCTCGAGTCTTGAATCAATCGTTTGCTAGTCTAAACGAGCCCTGAACTGAATTTCGTGAAAGATTGCAAAAATTACAACTATGGTCCCTGCAGTAAAAGATTCCCCACTGCCCCTAGACTTTAATTGTGACACATTTGGTCCTTAGGGTTTTTTCTAAACCTAACCCTAGCCTATATAAACATCCTATAACTCATTACTAGGGTTATTTACCACACTCAATTCCGGCAGCCCCTCCTTCTTCGGCCACTGTTCCGGCCAACATCCGGCGACCACTAACGCAGCCATCAAACCACCTTACATACTGTACGCCACCACCACCCCTTTGATATAACCCTACCTTCCTCCTCCCCTTATCCAGCCGCCACCCTTCTTCCACAGCCACCACACCGCTACCTCTGCCACTAAAACAACACCACACCCGCCTCTAGATCGTTGTTGTGATCACGTTTGTGAAGTCCACGCGCGTAAATCCGAGCAATCAACGCGCCACCACCACCACACTTTCACTGCCACGCTCCCCCTGTTCTTATTGATAGTATATATATAGATTGAAGGCTGTTTTAGATTATTGTTTTGGTCCGAAGATTGTTACCATCACCACAGCCCCCACCATCGCCGCCGTCATCCTCCTCCGCCTCACTCATTTTCTCTCTCGTTGTTCCTAGTAGTATGGTAAAACCACTCGTGTTCTTTTTTTTATTAACCGATTTAATTATTTTGTCATCGTTTTTCCTCGATTGAATGGATTTAAACACCGGATATAAATGTGTTTGGAAATTGATTCGTGTGGTAAGTTTTAAGAAAAACGTATTTTAGATACAAGTCGGGTGGTATAAAATTGATTAAAGTGTTATTGTTTTCTCGACATAATCCGGATATAAACGACTGGGAAGTTGTTATTGTTTTCTCGACATAAACAATGTGGTACTCCCTCCGTCTCAATTTAATTGTCCATATTTCCTTTTATGGATGTCTCAAATTAATTGTCCACTTTCCTTATTTAGTAAAAACTAGAGAATCTAGTGGAGGAATATTCCATTTTAGTGGTTGAAAATTAAAGTGGCCCCACTTTTATTAAACTTTGTGTTTTCTCTCTCCTGACAAATAAATTGAGACCAATGTGGTATAAAATTTATTACAGTGCTTGTGGTAATTCAGTTTTGGGTATAAGTCGGGTCAAACCCGATGAAAGTCAGTTTGGATTCGTATTGGTTTAAACCTGTGAATTCGTGTGTGGTTGATATTTGTGGTAAGTTTCAGTCACGGATTGGACTTTAATGAGTATTACTAATGGTGTTTTGAACTTGACTTGGATCCTTGGTCATTCGTTGTGTTCTCGGACGGATTTTAGACCCGTATGAGTCACGATTAGTATTGGATTTACTTGTTTTGGTTCACAAAAGGCACACCCAAATAGGTTGTCGAGTTGCTTATTTATAATGTTATGGTCATTGGTTCTCGGTTTAGGAAAAACCACCATGTAGGTGTGCTTGTTGCTCTAGTTTAGCAGCGTTGACACCAAGGGGTGTCGAGATATTGTTATACATTTATTAGTTAAACTTATTTCTATTTATAAGACGTTTATGTTTTATACAAATTATTTGGGATAGCGGGGTAAATACCGAAACGTACAAACTGATTTATTTTATTTAAGGTGTTTATTTGTCGTTAATTTCTAGATTGGCCTTCTTTGGTTTGAGTTCTGGTCAGTATTTCTCGATTATGTCGATGTTTATTCTCTTTGACGTGAGTTATATGTCGAGTCTATGTTTTCTTACCACACCACACGAAACGTTGATACTAAACTTTTGATGAGTTTTGAAAACTGAGTAATCCACGAAAACTACGACACGTTGTATTTTATAGACTTTATTATTGTGCAAGACATATTTTGAGATAACCGTATACGTATTAGGTTGTGCCGATCATAGACCGTTGTGTACCGCCATGCTTGTACCACAATGTACCGTTGTGCCTGTATGTCATGGAACCGTCATGTCGTATATCTTGATATTGTTATGTTGTGCTTCTCGATGCCAGTTGTGTCAGTTGTGATCATTGCATTGTTGTGGCTAACGTGAGTTCATGGCCCTTACTTTTACCCGTTTTATAACTATTTGGGGGAGAATACATGCTCATTTTTACTTAAACTCAATGATTATTTTTCTTGAAACGTGATTTGTTTTCTCAAACGTACTGTTTGGCTGAAATATATGACACGGCTATTTGTATGCGTTATGTGCTTACCTGTTTATTGACATGGCCTGAAATTGTGATTGTGTTTTATGAAACTGTTACGCGAGCTCACTAAGGTCATTTGTTATATGAGCCGCATCTGTGCGGGATTATTGTTACATGACGCAATCTTGTGCGTGCTTATGAATATTATTTACCGCAATTGTACGGGACTATAGTGTGCGCCTATAGGGAACTGTTGTTGTGATTTAACTTTTGTGACTTAGCCAGCGTAACAGTTAAACTTGCATGACACTATATGAGTGTAGTATCTGTATGATTGATTATGGTTCGAGATGTTTTGATTATGATGTTATTTTACGGATTAGGTTTTGGAATGGTGATTTAGGCAGTGTGAGCCTACGTCGGACTTAACTTGTTTGTGAACGATGATTTGAACTCGAAAACCTTTTGGTTCAACTATACTGTTTTAAACTAAAACCTGTGAACTCACCAGCGTAAGCTGACCCTTTTAGCATGTATTTTCAGGTTTAAGGTGATAGTTTATTTTGAAGGCGCTTGGCAAGGTGCACGGTCATAAACGACTCTGATATATATGTTGGGACCGCTTCAATCCTTTTATGGGCCTATTTCCGCACTACTTTTGAACAATGTAAATTTATTACTTTTTGTTAATGAATTTTATTCTAAATGATTGAGGTAAAAACCGTTCTTTGTACTTGTGTTGTGATACCAATTTAGTAGCACCCCAGTGATATGTATGCTTCCGCTGGACCCCATTTTGTGGATATTACATAAATATAGCCGAAAATTTCTTTCCAAAAATTAGGAAAATACCAACAAATTTAGAAACAGTGCCATTGTTGGATGTTAATTACTTGATTTTGTTAACTTTCGTTAGAATAATCTTTGGTAAAGCAACGAAGTTATAGTAATCATGGTGGGCTGGTATTCGATTTTTTTAAGTACGGTTACTTAAAAAACCGTATTAAAAAAATATTTGTTACGGTTCGTAAATAAACCGTACCAAATAACTTTTATTTGGTACGGTTTTATAATTAACCGTATCAAAAAACAAGGACTACACACAAACCGTACCAAATAAATCTTTTTAGGTATGGTTTCTTTGCAAACCGTATCAAATGTCATTTTTTTTTATATTTTGGTACGGTTTTCTCTCAAACCGTATCAAAAAAGCGTAGCAAAAAATGTTTTGTGTAGTAGTGCATAGTGACGTTAAAGAGCGAACGACAAAATATGTTTAATGGATGAATTTTAGTGACCTCCTGTCCTGATGTACCCTTTAAGAGGATATGGTTCTTAGTTGGAATCCATAGGTATTGGCTAGCCTAACACTAACTAATGCATTCCATCAAGTTTCTTTTCGGAATCCAGAGGTATTCTTGGCTAGTCCCGGATTTGGAAAGGGAGTTCATCTTCTGATATATAGTTACAAACAAAAACACCTCAGGGGGGTTTTTAGCAACCCTGTGGGTGAAGTGATTATGCACCCTTCAACATCATCGTGTTCATCCTCATCAGGAAAGCTTGTTTTTTCAATAACCACACATGATACGGCTTCAAAGATGATTGTTGTCACTTCTTGAAACCTTTCCTCAGAGAGTGAAACCTCAGCAAATAGTCTCCATGCGTTTGCCTCGGTTGCACCATCAAAGTCTTCTTTACATTTCAACACTATGTGTTTTACACCCTTTTGAAGGGTGTATCGCCATTTTACCCACAAAACCTCCCATGTCGTGTTTTAGTTTAATTTTAACTTTGGATTAGAACGTACGCCCTTCCCATAGCCGTGACTAGCCAAATATCTCTGGATTCTGAATAAGAACGTCGATTGAATGCATTAGTTATCGTTGAATCTTTAAGCAAAGAAAACTGTTGGGTTTCAAATGGTTATGTTATATCACAATTAAATAAAAAAGATGACAATCATTTATTGAGATTTCTTGTAGTTTATTTAGATTTCCAATACAACGACAGGTTTATGTATCACTTTTCAAGTTTGCTTCATTTACGTTTGTTTATACTCCCTCCATACGTTAATAAGTTTGCTTCATTTATGTTTGATTGATTTCTGACTTTTCTTTTATGTTTTTTGTATGGGTTTTGAAGGTATTCAAATGGGTTTGGAAATTTGTTTATTGTGTGTTTAAGCAGTTTTTACGGGTGTGGAAAATTAGAAATGGAAATGAAGATGAAGTTGCGAAGAACGATGAGATAAATTACAAGAGGGCAATCATCAGGTATATAAATTTTTTTTTCTTTTTGGTTATTTTTTCATTGAGATTATGAAAATGTGCGATGGGTTTCTTTTACAAAATACGTTGGTGATGTGTTTTTAGCTTGATGTGTTATTAGTAGGTTGTTAGGGAAGTTTTTTTTTGTAGCCGAATGTTGTTGACCAAGTATTTTGCGTAACTTGGAACTAACTGGGTGTTTGGATATACGATATAATACTCATGTTAATTTTCAAAAGTCATTTGGATTGGTTTGATGCACACGAGCTGTTCGATAAGGTGCTTAAATAAAAATTTATAGTAGATGTAACATTCTAACTTATTTTCCTGTTAGTTTTTGTAAATGCCAATATTGACTTTAACTACTAATGTTTATTGCTATTTATATTAGTATCAATAAGCTGAATAATATACTTTTGATTTTTGCAGCTTTTGTATTTTGACCAGGATTAAAATGGTGGACTGAATCTCGCTCTGCAGGGATGGCTACATACTAGCGTAACGTTGGTATGTTTCAGGAAGTACATGTTTTCTTGATTTTAATGACTGGTGTCAAATTCGTTTCGAAAATACGACATGTATATTAACTGTTGTGTCAACACGTTGTAAAAAATAAATAGGCATTTATATTTGATGAAGCGAAAAGTGTACCGCTTTTAAGGGGTCATTTAAGCCCTAAATCGTATTTATTTGATCAAATATCGCCCTAAATCGTTCCTTTTGTCATTTTAGGTACTTTTGAGGAGAAATCTGGAAAAGGAGGCATTTTGGACGTTTTTGGAGCATAAAAGTGAAGAAAACGACAAAGTCTCAAAAATCGGCTGAATGTTACCTTTGACGGCGTCACAATTTACTCTGGACGGCGTCATGCTTTGGCAAGAAAAAGTGGACGTGAAATTTACTCATGATAGGCCAGTGAAAATAGCATGTGAATTCTGACGGCGTCACGCTTTAACTTGATCAAGGGCGTCACGGCTTAAATCATAAGGGGACGGCGTCACGTTCACGAGCTGACGGCGTCAAGCCTTGATAAGCCAGAATGGATTTTTGAAGAGCTAAAGAGGGACGGCGTCAAGAAGGTCATCCGGGAACCCTAAAAGCGGCGAGGTGACGGCGTCACACTCCATAAGGTGACGCCGTCAGATGCAAAAGTCTATATATAGTTTTCTAATTTTTTGTCATTAGGGAGAGCTTAGTGTGTGGAATTTTGGGAGAAAACCCTAGGACGAATTTATCTTCTTTTTCAAGGCTTTTTGCCTTGAAATCTTCCATGTTACATTGAAGATAAGTTATCAATTAATCATTCAATATGTCTATGTGTTGTTTGATTTTATCTTATTCTTGTCTTTTGATTAACATGTTAGGCTAAATTTATCTTGTGTTTGCTTAGATCTAATGAAACCTAGCTATTGATTATTGGTTGTTAGTGTGTTATTAGTTGTATTGGATGATTGTTTATCTATGTTAGGCTTAAGAAAACTGGCTAACTTCCTATTCGGTAACTTGCTTGAACGTCTTAAGAAACATGAACCAAATGCGTACTAAAGGTTTTTATGGTTGTATTTAATGCACAAGCGAATTCTAGTGATCCCATGTTAGGAGCTTCCTAGCCGGCTCGACATAGGAGTGAAGTAGGAGCTTGTAGAGTTGGGGAAGTAAGTACGCCACCCCACGAATGGTATTAAGGAATACACCCGTCATCCACGCGACTAATACACACTAATTAACCGGTAAAAGATAGTTAGGGAGTAAGGAAATCTAAGTAAACACATTTCTCTACACATAAGTTTCTCACCACATTTTCATTTTTGTTATTTTATTTTATTTGCATCCGTAGTAATTTTGGGTTAGTTGACTAGCAACTAATTCCGCCCACTCTTTCAAAACCGAGATTTTACTTGCTTTCATAAAAATATAAAAGCATAAAAAGAATCTTCCTCAACCCTTAGACCTAATTAGAGTAGTCTTTCACACCTAACGAACACTATTCCCTGTGGAGAACGATCAATCCCCCGTACTTACCACTACACTATACTACATCGGTCAGGTACACTGCCTGGTGGGGTTGTAAGCCTCTTGAGATCCCTCGAGAGGTAAAACCTGTTGTAAGGTTACAAAACCACGCATCAAGTTTTTGGCGCCGCTGCCGGGGAATAGTTATTGTTTAGGTTGAATTTTTATTTCTATTAGGTCTACTCACTAGATTCCTTTCTAGTGAGATTTTTATTTTATTTTTTCTAGGTTTTCTTTAGTCTATCTATTTTCTTCGTGTCTTTGTTCGTAACCATACCATCCGACATCATGGAAGATGGTAATATCCTTAACCCCCACAACCCACCACCACAACAACCACCACCACCTCCTAGAGCCCGTACTTTAGGAGAGTATTCCCGTCCTAGCCACCATGGCTATCGAAACACCATTGAGCTTACTCAAGGAGCCAATATCACACCCTTGCGATCCGACACCATCCGGTTGGTGCAAAGCGGATGCGCATTCCATGGACTTCGTTCTGAAGATCCTAATCAACATCTCAAGGACTTTCTTAAAATCGTTGATTCTATAGACCTTGATGTTGCCACTCGAGAGACGACCCGATTGCGTCTCTTCCAATTCTCTCTGCGGGACCAAGCTAGTCAGTGGCTAGAACGTCAACCCGCAGGATCCATCACCTCATGGGATGATCTCACCACTCGTTTCCTTGCTCAATTTTTCCCACCAGGAAGAACTACCAAGCTAAGGAATGATATCTTGATGTTCCAACAACGTCAAGGCGAAACTCTCTACGAGGCATGGACTCGATTCAAGGACTTACTCCAAAAAGTCCCTCACCATGGCATAGAACTTTGGCTCCAAGTCCAAATCTTCTATGACCATATCAATTTCTCCACGAGGCAAACCATTGACCAATCGGCCGGTGGCAAGCTACGTGATCTAAGTGCGGAACAATCATGGGCTCTCCTAGAGGATCTTGCTCTTTATGACAACGAAAGTTGGAGTGATCCCCGTGATTTGAATAAAACGGTCAAGGCAATATCTTTGCCTTCGAACAATTCAAGCACTTCCGACCGTAGGATCATAGAACTTGAAGACCAAGTCAAGTTTCTCATGAAATCCTACGAGGCTCCTAACCCTTCAAGCCAAGTGAACAAAATCACTTCTTCATGTGAATTATGTAGTGGTCCCCACGACACTCGTGATTGCATGGAACTCCCCGAACAAGCTTTTGTGGACTATGCATCCTTGCGTACCGACGGAGCGGGAGACAAGTGGTACACTTTCAAACCCGAGCTAAACCCTTATGGTGATACATACAACCCCTCATGGAAAAATCACCCGAACCTTAGGTGGAAACAAAACCAAAACACACAACAAACCAATTCTTCCAACCCACCTAATCGTTTCCAATCAAGCGGTTCCAACTCGAACCGTACTTTCAACAACAATCCTTCCGGCAATGGTAGTACCGATAACTTTGAAGGATTGATGTCTCAATTTATGGCATCTCAAGAAGCTCGTTTAGCCAAGTTTGAAGCCGATTTCAAACAAAAACAAAGCGAGATGACCAATAAGATTGACACCTTGTTGAAAGCCATCAATGACCGAGAAATGGGAGCACTCCCTAGCAACACGGTCAAGAACCCGAAACTAAACGTCAACGCTATTTCATCGGTTTCGTCCCCTAGTTCTTGTCCACAATATTATTCGGTCAATTCCATGAGCACGTGTTTCAAACAAACCCAAGTCGTTCCAAATGACCAAGAAGTTATGACATCCAAATTGGTCAACAACATAGTTGAAACACCTCCCACTCAAAACCTTGACGAAGAATTCAAGGAGCTCCACCTTGAAAGTCCGGTTGTTGATGAGTTGGATGAGAAGAAGCTCAAGTTAGGCAAAAAAGGGACCGCCTTTGTTCATAACAAGCTACCTAAGAAGTTAGATGATCCGGGCTTATTTGTTCTACCTTGCAAGATCGGTAATTCGGAGGCTTATGACACATTAGCCGATCTTGGATCAAGCCTTAACCTACTTCCGTTACCTCTCTACACCTCTCTAAAACTTGGAAAACTTGAAGAAACCGAGGTGATAATAGGTTTAGCGGATGGGAGTGTTGCTTACCCGGTTGGAGTAGTTAAGGACGTGTTAGTGCACATTGGAAAACTAACCATTTTAGCCGATTTCCACGTCCTTGATATGGTTAGCGACCCTACATGCCCCTTGTTGATAGGTAGAGGATTTTTGGCGACCGCTAGTGCTATGATTGATTGTAAGGAATCCAAGATAGCGGTAGGAGAAGGAGATACTTGGTCAGTCTATGATGTTAAGAAACATGCCTATGATACTAGTGAGGAACCAACACCACATTGGCTAGAATCAAATAGGAGACCATCTAGATATGGACCTTGGATTGATAGAGACTTCATAGGACCCCAACGCCCATTTTACCTAGAAGAGGACTTTGTTAACCGAACGCATTCGGTGGAGCAACTCTTGGCTAGGGACACCGAATTGGATCCATTTGAAGATTCTCTAGTTTTTAGAAAGATGATTGATTTCCTAGGAGTTTTGCCAATTAACCTAGGAATGAATAAGTGGACTTGTGAGGAAGATGATCACAAGTGGAATTGGGATAAACCACCCAAAGATGGAGATGGGTCATGGCATATTAAGATGGCATTGTATGACCCGGATGGAGAGAAGTTTGAAAAGATATATCGTACTAAGCGGACCAATAGGAAACTTCAATCCAAGCTTAACCCTAAAGACGTCCTCGATGACGAGCTCACTTATATAGGGTAGCGTGACTTTGAGTCTAGCTACAAGACTCGTTAATAAAGAAAAGCGCTTCTTGGGAGGCAACCCAAGCTTTATTTGTTTTATTTGCTTTGTGTGTTTATTTGTTTGTTTGTTTGTTTTTATTTGTTTCCGTATGTGTGTTTAATTTTTATCATTATTGATTCATGTTCAAAAGTAATTTGTGAAAATGCTTTATTTTGTTTTTAACTTCGTCTTAACTACATATAAAGGTATTTTGCAAAAGGTAAGTGTAAGGGAAATCTAAATCGGTTTATTAGAACACAAATGAACATGAATCGTAATAATAATAAAATAGCATACATATTCGTATTTGTTTGAGTCAAATGCTTGTATCGAGTCATAATGATGTTTTGCAGGATTTCCAGGAAGTAAGGTAAAGGTTTTTCCAGAAATTTTCCGGAAACTTAAAATGAAAATTTTTGTCAGGTCATTTCTGACGGCGTCAGGGTTCATAACCTGACGGCGTCAGATTTAATTTTCAGAAATTTTTGAAAGTTTTGTTTTCATAAAAAGTTTTTACTAAAATCTCCAACTTATAATCTCCAGGAATCTGCAAAATTATCATTCCACAAGCATTATATCCTTATATATAGATTTTTCCCGCCGATGTTATGCAGGTTTTCGTGTTTGTTTTCTCAGGTTTAACAGGTTATTTTGGACAAGGAGATGTTTATGGAATCAAGCTTATGGCGATGCATTAGTCAGGGAACTTCAACATTACCTTGGAGGAAGATCTAACCGTGTAATTTCAGTATCCACCGAGCGAATCAGGGGAGTATTTGATTTCATTCTTTTACTTTTTGCTTTTACATCTTGTTAATTGAACATTGGGGACAATGTTCATCTTAAGTGTAAGGGGAGGGTAAAAGTACGATTTTTGAGAATGCCATTGCGCTTGATTTTTGTTTGTTTAATAGTAGATGTGTAATAAAACTGAGAGAAATACTTGTTAAGGTAATTTTAGTGCCAAATTTAAAATTTTTTACAACATATAGGAGTGAAACTTTGATCTTAATGAGCGTCTCACGGATAGGAGTTATATGACTAGCACAAAAACCGTACCACTAAAAAAATTTTCCACCCCCAAATATGTGAGGTTCGCCCCTAGAATTGGTAGGAAAAGCATTTATGCTATGATGTGTGTACCGGTAGCACTTAGATTCTAGAACTTGCGTTAGGACCATTCCGAGGCCACAAGAGAGACTACATTCGTGTAGTTAGATTTGCTACATGATAAGAGGCATTAGGATTAACCCATTGTTTTACACCTGTGTTTTTGTTATAATTACTTTGGCTACATTGGTCAAGTAATTCTCCCACACCCTTTGCGTTGTACTCATTTTTAGTACACGATACCCCTAGTACACCCCTCAGAGCCTATCTTTTCGTTTCGACCTTTAAGCATTTTACTTAAAGGAAGAATTTGTTACACCCCACTTAAATGTACACCCAAATCGCCTTAGCCTACCTTGTATGCACTCATTTTTAGTGCATTATTGTGACAATAATTGTTTAAACCCAAGTTAATTATCTAATTGATTACATGGTTGCTAAGTCGAGTCATATCCTTGTACATATTGTTTTGGGACGATTGGGACTCATGGGTAAAGTACTAGTGTAATGGAGTAATGGGGAAGATCATCATTTATTACCCCCATATGTGCTAAATGTTTTAAAAGTACTCCAAGTTTTTCAATTATCTTAATTCGAGTCGTTAGATTAGTATTTGTAAAGTTATGTAAAAGTTCAAGTGTAAGGGGGATGCAATGCCCCTATGATGTAATATTTTGGATGGTAGGGCAAAAGTGTATGCAAAAAAAAAAAAAAAAAAAAAAAAAAAAAAAAAAAAAAAAAAATCAAAAAATCAAGAAAAACACAAAAAAAATGAGAAAATAAAAAAAAAAAAATGAAAAATAGAACATACGGACTACCATCCCGTTTCATTTTACGTTTGTTTTATGTTTGTTTTTGTTTTTGTTATTTCGTTTCTAGCTTAAGATCGAGTCTAGTCTTGGCTTAGCAACGTTGTATAGTACATGTAATTGATCAAGATCTTTAACTCGCCACCAGTAAAATATCCCTTATCCAACCAAACCGTGTTTTCCTTTTCCCTACACCTTACGTTATAACCCATTTAAAAGCCCTCTTTGATAGTTTATCTTTGGTGCTTACGCCTAGTGGAGGAGGTTTTCGATCCTTTCCCAAGCCTATGGTAATCTATTTGCTATGACAGGTAGTGAGAGATATTATCCGTTTTCATTTATGAGATTTATTTTGATGACACTTGAGAGATGTGAGTATCTAAACACTACTTGTGAGGTGCTAGTATGTAATCTCCGTGCTTATTATGATTGAAGTGGAACGATTATTTGTTGTAATTACTTTTATGTTTGCATTAAATGACCCCTAACTTGTATTTTGATTAGAATAAAAGCGCATTTGCTTGAGGACAAGCAAATCTCAAGTGTAAGGGTATTTGATGAAGCGAAAAGTGTACCGCTTTTAAGGGGTCATTTAAGCCCTAAATCGTATTTATTTGATCAAATATCGCCCTAAATCGTTCCTTTTGTCATTTTAGGTACTTTTGAGGAGAAATCTGGAAAAGGAGGCATTTTGGACATTTTTGGAGCATAAAAGTGAAGAAAACGACAAAGTCTTAAAAATCGGCTGAATGTTACCTTTGACGGCGTCACAATTTACTCTGGACGGCGTCATGCTTTGGCAAGAAAAAGTGGACGTGAAATTTACTCATGATAGGCCAGTGAAAATAGCATGTGAATTCTGACGGCGTCACGCTTTAACTTGATCAAGGGCGTCACGGCTTAAATCATAAGGTGACGGCGTCACGTTCACGAGCTGACGGCGTTAAGCCTTGATAAGCCAGAATGGATTTTTGAAGAGCTAAAGAGGGACGGCGTCAAGAAGGTCATCCGGGAACCCTAAAAGCGGCGAGGTGACGGCGTCACACTCCATAAGGTGACGCCGTCAGATGCAAAAGTCTATATATAGTTTTCTAATTTTTTGTCATTAGGGAGAGCTTAGTGTGTGGAATTTTGGGAGAAAACCCTAAGACGAATTTATCTTCTTTTTCAAGGTTTTTTGCCTTGAAATCTTCCATGTTACATTGAAGATAAGTTATCAATTAATCATTCAATATGTCTATGTGTTGTTTGATTTTATCTTATTCTTGTCTTTTGATTAACATGTTAGGCTAAATTTATCTTGTGTTAGCTTAGATCTAATGAAACCTAGCTATTGATTATTGGTTGTTAGTGTGTTATTAGTTGTATTGGATGATTGTTTATCTATGTTAGGCTTAAGAAAACTGGCTAACTTCCTATTCGGTAACTTGCTTGAACGTCTTAAGAAACATGAACCAAATGCGTACTAAAGGTTTTTATGGTTGTATTTAATGCACAAGCGAATTCTAGTGATCCCATGTTAGGAGCTTCCTAGCCGGCTCGACATAGGAGTGAAGTAGGAGCTTGTAGAGTTGGGGAAGTAAGTACGCCACCCCACGAATGGTATTAAGGAATACACCCGTCATCCACGCGACTAATACACACTAATTAACCGGTAAAAGATAGTTAGGGAGTAAGGAAATCTAAGTAAACACATTTCTCTACACATAAGTTTCTCACCACATTTTCATTTTTGTTATTTTATTTTATTTGCATCCGTAGTAATTTTGGGTTAGTTGACTAGCAACTAATTCCGCCCACTCTTTCAAAACCGAGATTTTACTTGCTTTCATAAAAATATAAAAACATAAAAAGAATCTTCCTCAACCCTTAGACCTAATTAGAGTAGTCTTTCACACCTAACGAACACTATTCCCTGTGGAGAACGATCAATCCCCCGTACTTACCACTACACTATACTACATCGGTCAGGTACACTGCCTGGTGGGGTTGTAAGCCTCTTGAGATCCCTCGAGAGGTAAAACCTGTTGTAAGGTTACAAAACCACGCATCAATATTAATTGAAGGTGAATTGGGAATTTGGGTTATGCTTCAATTGGGAATTGGCCAGTAGTGAGGTTACGCTTATCCGTTGTGTTAGAAAATAGAATTATCCTTAACAAATTTAAGTCTTTGAGACCGGGAGAGAATGTGTTGCTATTGATGTGTATATATTATAAAGATTGAATTTCATGACATGTTGATATAGGCATCATTGTCGGTTTCGAATATTGATGAGTGGAAGTGGCAACTTACCATGCTGTTACGAAACAAAACAGACCAACAGATTCTATCAAGTAGCTAATCTTGCTAAAAGAATGGGCCTTGACTGGTATATCTGACTTCCAAATCCTGTTCATCGTTATCTATATATGTATTTGGTATTTTGTTTTTATTCGTACTAATAATCGGGCGTGCAATGAAATGTACACAAATTGGGTGGTTGCAAGCAAAACGAAGGTAAGATCATTTGCACTTTCTGTTGATAGAATTTTTACATACTAAATTAACCTGTCTCAACATGTAACTATTTAATATTTCCAGCATTATTCTTATAGTACGCTTGGTTGCAGGCACGACGACTGAATACAATGGCCAAGGTACGTCAGTCGTTTTCAAAAGTTACACACTACAACAATTTAGGTATGTATGTATATCGTCATTAAAACATTAAAAAATGAGAAATGCCTGTCCCGTTTGCTTAAACCATTGTGTATGCCATATGGGGACTTTTAGCTTTTAATAATCTGACACGCACCATTAGTTACGACAATGTAACAGTAAGAAGCTGATAAAGATGTTTTGGGTCATTGGATTAGCTTTTTTATAAGGTTATTGCCTTGGTTATGGAAACTAAAAGAGTTCAGATCTCTTTAGTTTACGTCTTGCAAGCAATTAGAACCTGATTTTAAGTCAATAATCACTCTTAATAAGCAATCCCAAACACTCCCTTAAGTAGTTTTTCTTTTCTGATTTTGTATTATTATTACCATTTTTTTTATTTTGTGTAGATGTGAATTGTATGTTTCGGCTAATGGGAACACTGAGAAGCTTACATTCAGCTTAATGAAACCTTATTGCAGACAATCCATTCTTTACAAAGGCAGTTAAACGCGTGAAAGTTAATATTTGGGTATGTAGACGGGCCTGTATATATGTATCATTGATCGACCAGGTTAGTATAGCTTTTACTTATAGAATGAGGTGGGTCCTGTCGTGTGAAAATAATGATCCTGAACTTCTATCTTATGCAGGCCCTCTTTCGCCTCTGTTACTTCACGTCTACATTTGATTGTGATTCACAGTTACAAGTTCGACTGGAACAAACACCACGAAAACAAGAGATTTGGTTGATTGGATAGGTTAGTTAAAAAGTATATATATATGTGCGCATTTCAAGGAAATATTTATCTTTATACATTCATTACTAAAGTAGTACAGTTTTTGAAATGTATGTAATAAAAATTTACTTTTAAATAGTTGCTGTTAAAGATGACATTTGCTAACCGTTGCCATTTAAGGATTTGAACTAAACGGTTTAGATCTGGTAAAAAAAAAAAAAAAAAAAAAAACATGAATAGGTTGATACGGGTTATGGTACAACTTCAATGGGTCAAAGCGGTCGAATAATTAGAAAGGTTGGAGTATCCAAACCCATACCAAAAAAGTTACCTTTTTTATCGGAACCCATTCTGATGCATGACCCAACTTAACTATTATTCATTTTGAGTTTGAAGGTTTACATTCCTTCAGAGATTTTTTAAAATGCTTAGTAGCTTCAGTGAGTGAGTTAGTGGGTGTGTTTAATGGGTGCGTTGAGCAGGTGAGTGAGTTAGCGGGTGTGTTTAATGGGTGCGTTCAGCAGGTGGGTTGAGTGAACGTCTCCATCTTCATTTTTGCTGAACCAGGCAACATCAATTCTAAGGTAACCCTCTTATTATCACCTTGATCTTATTTTCACAAATTGTTAGTAGAATTGCTAGACTCATATAACATTTCAAAAAAATATCATCAAAATATCATGTGTAAATTAAAGTGCACCAGTGATATTGTATTTTGAAATCTGTTTTCTTTTTCTTAATATTTGTAACTTTAGCTTTACTAAAAAGTTTTTGTTTTATATTTGTTTTTAGTCTTAAATATATTTTGATCTTTGTTAAGGTGGAGGATGAGAAGACAATACTTAGAGGTCAAATAGGATCAAGACCACCAAGATGTAAAAGAAGCTTCGTTCGTGTGGTAAGTGTGAAACAATACAAGAGTCTACAACACCTGCAAATCAAGAATGCAAAAAAGGGCTCAAGAACCCAACAGCGACATTGGCTGTTTTAGATCATCTTCTAATAGTGTTAGGAATATAAATATTCATATGAAATACTCGGTCACCCCGAGTATCTATTAGCATTAAGTTAGCTCGTAGGCTTATTAGTATTAGTTTAGTTATCGTAATACTAGTTTAGTAATAGTAATATTTGTGGAAGTGGGTCGGGTCTTTACCCACTATCAACTCACTCCACAGCCCATGTGGGGCGTATTGTATGTAACTATAAATACCCTTTCCCACCCAAGGGAAAGGGTTGGATGTTCATTTGCTTTCAATCTAATAGATTACATTTTCTCTCACTAGAACATCTCTCTCTCTCTCTAGATTCGGCCAAGTTCTAATCCGACCTTGTGTTATGATATCAAGTATTCTACAATTGGTATCAGAGCTCATGGTTTGATTAGCTAGATTGTGAGTGCGTTTTCTTGGTTAGTTTAGATCAAAAGTTTGGTTTTTGAAGGTTTTTGGGTTTATTCTTGGTTTTCTTTGATTCTCACATTTGTGGTGTTAAAGTTAGTGTTTTTAGTGTTGTTATAACCTTCTAAGATCAAGTGGTGCAAAAGAAACCAAGCAAAAACGTTCAAAAGGGTGATTTGTAGGTGATTTTAGGTGAAAAATACCTTCTGCGATTTGAGTCTCGTAGTGAATTTCTTGGTTGCGATTTGAGTTCTGCGATTTGATTGTGACATTTTTGTCTGTTGCGATTTGTCGTCTAGCTATTGCGATTTGAGTTATGCGATTTGATAGTGACATTTTTGTCTGTTGCGATTTGTCATCTAGCTATTGCGATTTGAGGGTTGCGATTTGGGCACTTGAGACTTAGCTCCTGCGATTTGAATCCTGCGATTTGAGGGCTACGATTTGAGGTTTCACTGTTGCGATTTGAGCTTTGAATTGTCAATGTTGTGATTTGACAACTTTCTTCACTGCGATTTGCTCCTGATTCTTCATTGAGATTTGCTCAAGTGCATTCATTACTTTGTACTCAAACCATTACGCAAACTCAATTCAACCAAACATAATCACAACTTAACTTAACTTAACAGTGATTCACCTAATCCAACAAACAATCATTCCTTTTAACATACAATAATCATTGTATCGATCCAACAATTATCATAACACGTCCAATTTATCAGTATCTCTCGGTTTCTTCTTGATTTTTTAAAATCCCGCAAAAGTAACGATTTCTTGGTTCAAATCATAGAGTTGTAAAATCCCGTGCACGTTTACACAATGTCTACTAATTCAGATTCCTTCATATCTGAGGTACTCAAATTGTACGACACGAATGATAAGCATAAGACTTCCAACCCTGTACAACAAGTAAACGTGTTTGATTCTGATAATGCTAATGTGGAATCGTCGTGCTCGAATTCTCAAGAGAAAGAGTTTCATCAGTCACTAATGTTGCCTAATGCCAAGGAAAGTTGCATCGAATGCTTTCAGTTACTTCACTCACATCTCAAGGTTCTCTTTGAACAACCTCGATACTTAGGAGGATACAAACATGCATTCGCATCACTCTTTGGTCAAGATGTTCAGACTTTCACAGTCAAAATGATTCTATATTTAGATCAACTTGAATAACAACTTGACAAAGGAGAATTTTCTGAAGGTAGATCCATGGCTGCCTTGTGTGTGATCAACAATCAACTCCAAGTGTTCATTGATTCGCAATTCACTGAGGATTATGATTATGACAGTTAAATGACGAAAAAGTGTTTTGCTAATTACACTGGAATCGAGGTTGACATGTTCAGAGTTACACTACTCCAACTCATGAGTAATGTTAAGGAGTTCATTAATGAAAGAGCACAACACATGGGGAACGGGACAGAGTCAAATAAGCATGACGATAGAAACAGCTTAGGGACTGATATCACACATGGTGTGGATGCAGATCTCAGACCAGTAAATCAGCAAGTACCATCTGCTGAGGTACATCTGTCTGATCAACATCATGTTCTTTCTAATAAATGACAACATACTGATCAAATTAAACCTACTTATGACACGTATCGGTTGGAAAAGACTGATAGCAATATCACCTCTGATTCAACAAATATGAGTCATAAGGGGGGAGAAATTGATCAGGATGCTGAACATAATGATGCGTCAAGGTCTTTGCATACGGCTGAGTTCTTCAAATCAAATGATATGGTTGAAAAAGAAGTTTATAATGAACTTTCAAACATATTTTTACAACTTGAAAAACATTGTATTTCACTTGAAATCGCAATGCAACAAAAGGAAGAAAGTTTTCAAACTAACCTACCATGTAAAAATCCGGAACTCCCTGATTTTCGTGAATTCTTTATGATAAATGACTTGAAAGCTCAGCTAGAAGCCAAAAACTTAACGATCAACAACCTAAAAAAACGTATTGCTGAGATGTGTGACATTTGTAATGAAGTTAAGGCTAAACATAACAATGATGTTATTGCAACAAAAAATACTGAATGGGAACATAAAGTGGCTAAATTACTTACTGAAAATGAGACTTTGAAAAAGCATTGTAAAAACCTGAGTGATTCCATCAAAGAAATGAGAACGAGGGCTTCAAAACACACAACCTCATTGATTGCCAAAAATGATGAATTCAAAGCTCAACTTCAAGAGAAAGGTTTCACAATTACTGCCCTAAAGAACGAGTTAAGGAAATTAACTGGAAATGGTGTGAACACTAAGTTTGCAAAATCATCAACCTTGGGAACGCCAGTTTCACAAACTCTTAGAAACCAAACAGTTGTTAGACAACCAACTGCGTTTAGATCTGAACGACCAAAATCTTCTAAACCGAGGTGTGCAACCCAAGTTGATGCGAAACAAGTTTTGTCAAAACCAGTTACTTCACAATCTAGGCCGAATGATCAGGTAGTTAATGTTTGTTTTCTAAGGCTCAATCTCATAAGTCTAAAGCAAAGGAAGTAAATGCTCATGCTAAGGTTCTATCCCTTAAGACTAGAAGCCACAACAGGCCCGTAGGACCAAAGAGTCATACTCGGAAACCTGGTAGGCAGATTGCTGTAGGACTAAGAACTTCTCTCAACAAGCACTCTACTGTGTATGAGAAATCTAACGATCCTAGATCTTGCCTTAGGTGGTTGCCGACGGGTAGAATTTTTAAGATGGTTGGTCTTAGATGGATACCTATTAGTACAGATTGCATTACAAAGTTTGACTGTGAAACTCCAAAAGGTCGGGATACTGATATCACTAACCCATATAAATGTAAGCAAAACCGTCATGTTAGTGCAGGGAATCCTTACTTAAGTGCAGGTACATCGACCATTTCCGTCAAAGAAAAACTCAGAGTTTGGCGGCCAAAAGGACTGAAATATCCTAATTTAGGGGTTCAGGAAACTCAGCATTGATGTACATGTATAATGACTTCTGAACAAATTCAGCTCAGGACTCGTGCAGCAACGATCTATCTTGGGAAGAATATCAGTGGTTATTCTTCATGTATCCTTTGTACATATTTTATACCAAAATGTAGATAGAAACATATATGACCAAACTGTAAATAGAAATATACATGACCAACAAAAACCATAAAAATCAGAAAAATAGAAAATTTCAAAAATAGTTTTTCAAGGCATGTCTTCTGGTATCGATAACATTTAAGGTCCTAGAAATGTCATTCAATAATGACACGGTTCTTTAACTGAAGTTCGAGCAGAAGTTCAAAAAGTTTTCAAAATATGCCTAAATGGCTTGCAGTTACTTCAGACAGCAACCCTTTCTTCCAAATGAGGAAAGCATGTCTACAGACAGGACGGCTGTTCCTGACAACGGGTGACAACGTTCTCCCGGGCATGGATTACTTCATATCCTTGCATGATCTGTCCTAAACAAATATTTTTCCGTCTATGATTCTTCAGGAAAGTATTTGTGTTTCACATGGTGGTTTAATGTTATTAAAAAATCAATCGGACTTGAGCTTTCATAAAATTTTCATACTCAATCAACGACTGCAGCTCTTTAAATAGAAATTGGGTCATTAATTGAGGGGAAGAGTGTCATTTCAAAATTTATGACAATTAACGGGCATCTACAATTCATTGATTTAATCAATTCTGAAAAGACTTGTTTCAATCGGGGTTCAATTTGAGAGGGGTGTTAATCTAGTCTTAACTCCAAAAAAGGCCATATGTTTCTGTTATATGCAAGTATAGGGACTTAAATGAAATTTGCTAACTGTTTCCTAGGATCATATAAATTAGAGGACCATTCATGCCTTTATTGAAACTTGAAATCTAACTTAGGAAAGACAGGGACCAAATCTGCCAAGTTCTGAAAATTGTGCCCTAGGTATAAAATTACCTATTGTGATTTGACCTAGTCAAAACATCATATCTCAGTCAAACATCACTGTTCATATTTTTTTTCTCCTTGATTGCGATTTGCCTGATCTTTCAAATCTGTGTGATTTCTTACCTAGGTATTGCGTGTTTTTCATTCCATATCATGTTTGCTTGCCTCGTCTTTAATATCATCGTCTTAAACTCGTTATTTCTTATGATTTGGAGGTGTTTGTGTGTACTCGATTGCGAATTTGTGGTTAGTGTTTTTTATGGTTTATGTTTGCTGGGCTTGATGCAATATCATATGTTGTTGCTTCATTGATTGTTTAATGGAATCCTCTTCCCTTCTTGCTTATGTCCTTTGATTGTCGAATGTTGGTTTGACTATTTAAGTCAAAATTATAGTGCGTTGATGTTGGAATGTAGGCTGTTAGGATTATGTTATTAGGATTTGATTCCTTGTGTAAAGTTTGTCACCGGTAAACCGTGTCATGAAATTTTTGTGAAATTAAGTTTCTGCGTATTTTGAGGGTTCCTGATTGCGATTTGGTATCTGTTGCTTGTCTGCGATTTGATTAGATGTAATAGGTTGCGATTTGTGAAATTGAGTTTCTGCGTATTTTGAATGTTCCTGATTGCGATTTGGCATTAATTTTCTTGGTTGCCGTTTGACTGTATAATTCTTGTTTGCGATTTGTCTATTTTGTGCTTGGTTGCGATTTGGCATCTGGTTGCGATTTGCCCATAATGTTCTTGGTTGCGTTTTAACCAAATGTTCCTGATTGCGTTTTGACCTATTGTGCTTGGTGGAGATTTGGCGTCTCATTCTTGAATGCGATTTGACTATTTAATTTAAGGTGCGATTTGGTGGTTAATCTGTGTGGTTGCGTGTTGATTATTTAATGCCTGCCTGCGATTTGAATATATTTGCATGTTGCGATTTGACTGTCCCACATTGCGATTTGATTATAATATTGCTATGTACAGATCAAATTGCAATATCTGCGATTTGAATATTTTGAATATTTTATCCTCTGCGATTTGACTGTTGAGTGTCATGGGTGCGATTTGATTATAATATTGCGTGTTTCAGGTCAAATCGCAATGTCTGCAATTTGCTTTGACAATAATTTTATAATTAAATTGTAGGACACTCAGTGTTGCGATTTGCTTTTACCTGGTTGCGATTTAAATATCATATTTTTTAAACTGTTCAAATCACAAGCTTTGCGATTTGATCCAGTACTTGATTGTTGCGTTTTGAATAGTCTGCGATTTGATTATTTGAATGCTTGCGATTTGGCTGTTGCAATTTGTGTTATTGTGATTGGTCATATATAAATTTATATTTTGTCTTATCACAATCCTTGCTTATTATAAACTATGAGTACGCAATTGTCAAATCATTTTCAAATTGTGACTGATTGAGATTCAATTGGTGCATCTTGCTTCTAAACAATGATCTAACATCGAGCATTTGCTCTTGTCTAACATTGTATCTGTATATTTGTCTCCTTGTGAACGTAATTGTGCAGATTCAATGGCCGATGTTAATGTCGATGTTCCCGCTGAACAAGCATCAGTTATTCCACCTCCCACTTGTTCAGATGAACAGATCTTGCCTCGTAACGGATGGGTCTTTATAGGAAAAAGCAACTGCTACTTAGATATGGATAAGTCTCAACCCAATCCTATCTACAAAATCGCGGTGGACATTCTTAAGCAAACCACATTCTTCAGTGCGTTTACGGCTAGCTTAGCTATTCCTGCTATCTACATTCAGCAGTTCTGGAACACAGTGAGCTATGATAAGGATACTGGATGCTACCGTTGTCAGCTGGATGAACAATGGTTTGATCTTACCAAAGACACCATCAGAGACGCATTACAAATCACACTGGTCATTGTGAACAAGCCATTTACTCCACCACCACCACTCGATGATCTTATCAACTTCGTCAATGATCTGGGCTACCCCATAACAGTCGACACGTTATCTGTCGTGGTCACTAATGATATGTATCAGCCATGGAAGGCAATCATCACTATCATCAACATGTGTCTCACAGGAAAACCCTCAGGGTATGAAAGACCAAGGGCACCAATGCTACAGATTCTATGGGGAATTGTTAAAAGGGCCAACATTGATTTTGCTGAAAGGATCTGGGAGGAATTCAATCACTCCATTCACACTTTCATGGAGGACAAGACAAAACTGGCATTGCAAAAGGCTAGTAAGAAGACGATCAACAAACTTGTGATTCCAAGTATCAGATACACAAAGAGGATAATTCATCATCTTCAATGCCAGCACAAGTTCCACCCTAGATCTGACTCTCCTCTCCACTTGCCATCTGATGAACATGTCCTGGGAAATCTTAAATTCTCGGCAAAAGGAACCAAGCAAGAGTTCTTAGGGATGAATATACCTGAAGCTCTCATCACAAATGATATTCGTAATGCTCCTTATTATCAGGAGTATTTGAATAAAGTGGCTGCATATCAAAGGTATCTTGCTGATGAACTAGTTGGTGATGCTAGACCCCTGGCACCTAAACCTCAGAAGTCAACCAAGCATAGCAAGACAAAATCCAAGACCACCTAACCCACATATAAAGCTCTACCCAAGAAGAGAAAGGAGGCATCCCCTGCTGATGATGCTCCTGGTGATGCTAAGAAACCCAAAAAGAGTGTTTTGGGTAAGAAACAGGGGCCTAAAAGACGAAGACTGGAAGATCAATTTGTGGTTGAAGAAGTTCTCATGCCTAAGCCTATTCTGCAAGAAGAGGCAGCTAACAATCAAAAGGCCATAGGAGCCAGTTTGAAAGAACAGGAGAAGTTGCCGGGACACTCTACCAAAGGTGTGATCATCAGAGAACTTGCTACAGGGAGACCTCAACAATTAGCGGAAGTGGAAGGTAAAGGAAAATGGATTGCCACTGACGAATAGGTTGCTCAGACACTTCTGGATATCTCTTCTCCAGCATCAAAGACAACCACAAAGTTCATTCTCAAGAGACGAACCTCTGAAACCGCTAAAGATACTGAAGATTCTGAAGCTGAAAGGGAAAAGTCACCAAGTCAAGAGCTTAGTCTTGACTCTAGTGACACTGAATCAGAAAAAGCGAGAACCATGGAAAAGAATGTTGGGGAAGGTGAGGCACTTGCTGAAGATATTGCAGGCCCTGATTCTGGCAAAACTGAGAAGGTGATTTCTCATCATGAGAAGAATTTCACATTTGATCCACCCCTTGAGAAGTTAAATGATGAGTTTGTTTCCTCTACTTACCCGAATGTACTAGTGAATCTAAAGCTGAGAACCGATGATCAGTCTCATTTGGAGGAACCCGCCAGCTCAACGGGTACCTTGTCATCTCTCAAGAATCTGGATCATGACTGTACATTTGGGGATCGGTTTATTTCTGACAAGCCTGCTGATACGAAAACTGAGAAGCCAAATAATGAGAAAGAGGTGGTGTCAATGGTGTCCGTCACTATTGAGCAAGACACTTCTGCAGTCCCGACAATGACAATACCGAATCCAACTGCAACAACAACCACAACAACTCCCTTTACTGCAACGAGTACCACAGCAACAACCACAACCACAAGTGCAATCCCACCAAATCCACCCTCTAATGAAAGCCTCGAGTTACGCCTTGAAAAGGTTCTCAAACGCATTGCTGATCTGGAAGGTCATAATCTACCTCAGATTTTCAAACATCACGGCTCTCGGTTATCCAAGCTGGAAAATCTCAACATTGACGAAAAGGTAATGAATGCTGTCGATGAACAAGTAGCAGAAGCAGTGAGTCAGGCAATGGAAGCTCCACTGAGAGCACGCTTCAGAAATCTTCCCACCACTGATATGAAGGAGATCCTCCTACAGCGAATGTAGGAGACAAATCTTGACCAAGGCCATGAAGATCACAGAAGATTATACGAAGCTTTGGAAAGATCAATTGATTGTGACAACTCTGATCAACTTATGGAGGACCTGGCTGAAACATGTAGAAAGAAGAAGAAGAGCCAGGACAAACCCAAACCACCATCTGGGTCTCCACCACATCCACCTCCTCTTCCTCCTCCATCTGGAGCACCTGGAGTTGCAGGCTCATCCGGAGCATCAGGATCACATCAAACATAACCACCACTTCGTCCTCCTTCATCATATACCAAGAAAGATCAGACAAAACAATATACTGGTCCAAGCTCATCGAAGAAAGCTAAGTCTACTGCATACGCTGCTTAGACGACTATTGACACTAGATGCAAGCCCTCTGTCTCGTTAATTCCTGAAGATCTTATTATGAATGAAGAATCAGCTATCAACGATCAAGATTCTTATTCTGATGATGATGAAGACACGACAAATGCTCATATTCCCAAGGTTAATCTGAAGAAAGATTAGTGGAAGTCCTTCTCAGAGGATGACAGGTCAGCAACTCCTGAGATTACTCCTACGGATGAGATGATGAAGACATGGTGGAAGCCCACATCCGAAGATGACAGACCTCCAACACCTGAACCAGCTTGGTCCATCCCTTCATCTGATCCGCATGCTCCTAATAGCAACTGGGCTGATGCTATTGTGTCCAGCTATGTGCCTCCTCCGGAAAACTCACTGCTTGCATAGACTGGAGACATGGGAGCATTTATAGACTGGTACTGTAAGAAGCAAGGAATCACCAAACTAACACCTAAGGACTTGGAAGGGCCAGCGTATGAAATTGTTAAAGCATTTCATCCTGATGTGGTTAATCTTCAGTTCCAGATGGAAGAATGCCACAAGCTTCTGACTGATCAGGTTGATGAGGGAATTCTCAAGTACAACGTCAGTAAACCACTCCCTCTGGGTGGTCCACCTGGACAGGTCACCATCCAAACAGACTTCTTCTTCAACAAAGATCTGGAGTATCTCAGATTTGGCAGCAAGGAGCATAAACAAGCATTGTCAATTACTAAGATGAAAGCTGCACATTATCCAGACATCGGGTTAGAGCAAATGATACCAGATCAGATGTGGATTAAAGAAGAATGCAAGTATGACATATCGGCTTCGTATGGTATATCGCACTGGTGGTTCAAGAGACAACAGTTCTACATTGAAAGACTCGCTGCTGAAGGAGATCGCAAAGCTGTACGACCTCGCATGCAGATCTTAAGTGTAGTCAGAGTTGAGATCTTCTCAATATATGGCTACGACTACCTGAAAAAGATCGTCCTTCGCCGAGATGATCTCAAAGAGCATATCATTGCAGAAAGTGACTTCAAACACTTGCACCCTGGTGACTTTGAAGATCTGAACCTTCAAGGCAAGCTGCATCACCTATCACCTCATGAAAAGAAGACTCTTGCCACTGCCGTCAATCTATGGACCAGGGGCTTAGTTATCAGACAACGGGTAGGGGACTTTCAGCTTGGGATTGAGAGTTATCAGACTAAACTCAACCTCACGAGGCCTCGATGGGAAGCGAATGACATGGAATTCAAGCACGACTACACGGTTCTTGAGTCTCCAAAGGCTGTGGTGTTCAGAGATAGGTATGGGGTTTAGATGATCATGCGGTTTGATGAAATCCACAAGTTCAGTGATGGTACTCTATAGCAGATTGAAGAAGCACTGGACTTCAGGATCAAAGAGTACAAAATAAGAACGGCAAAACAAGGGCGGTATACTATGTTCTGGACTAAGAAAGATCTGGAAATGAACAATGAGTTCATCCGTGCCATTTGGAAACGATTGAAGACAAGGAGGATCTTCTGCAGTCTGGAAAGTTATGTTGGTGGACGTGTTCGAGAGGATGATTACAGGCTTCTACAGAGAACCGAATGAGAATATCTTCTCTGTAATAATTAGTCCTCTTTTGGTGTTGTGTAATTAAGTAATGTTGTGAACTTTGTACTATTTCAGTAGTGATAAACATATGATTTGTGTGTCGTCTTAACATCCCTCACTAGTTGAGGGGGAGCAGTATGAGGTACGCTTCAGTGCCTCATTCTTGATAAAAGAAGCGAAAGCTTCTTACTGTTGAGTAGAATTAATCTAAACCTTTTCAAATGATTTCTTCAAATTTTGCTCAACAGAACAAGTATTCTGTAACACCCCGTTAAAATTTTAGATAGCAGCGGAACACTTAAACAGGGTATTACCAATTAGATCACAGTCGTAATCATAGATAATCATTAAAAGTAGGATTTTATATCATTCAATGAAAACTCAATATTCAGAGATTACACAATAGTTTCCAAAAGAGATAAGTTTTCACAAAAGTGATGATGAGTTTGAAAAGAATGATATAATTATTTGAAATAAAAGGGTAGATTTTCAATGCCCTTGCCAACTCCGTGCCTTGAGATCTTTAGATACCTGAGATAAAACATGCTAAAAGGGTCAACACAAAGGTTGAGTGAATCCATAGTGTTTTATTTGTAATTGTTTGAACACAAGTCATATAGTAGTAAAAACAGCGATATCATGGTGTAATATATATATATATATTGCCCTAAGCCTCATGACACGCAAACCTTAACATCGGGTGTAATAATAAATGAAATAAATAGCCTACATCATAAAATGATGTAGGTGATGATGCCCTCGTCGTAGGAGTTTTGCCAGACTCTTAATTCGAATAAAGTGCATTTGGTTACCATTCCAGGCTAACTTCAAATGGGGCGTCAGCTTCCAATAGACCTATTCACTAAATTCGCGTTCACTCGCAAGTGATTAATGGTTCATGATATGAGGGACTTTTTGGCAAGGGTGGTGATCTGTCGCGAACGCACTATTAAATAAATGCAGACAGCGGATACGCGTGAATAATTTACAAATCACCCCTTTGTGAAAAAGGATACTTGCAAAAACTCACGTTCGTGTGTAGTGTGAAGCCAGGTAAGTAATTACCCGGATCGTTTCCCAACGAGGTGTGAATGGGCAAACTGTGAAAAGCTAGGATTAGATTGACAGATGATTAGATATTGATTTTGCTTTTTAATAATTCTAAATAACAAATGAAACACAAATATACACAATAAAATTAAACGCGAATAAATTAAACTGAAAACGCGTAACGGGAAATCTTAAATGGGACTAAAAAGTGAAATAATAAAATTTAAAACCTAAAAATGTAAAATTACTTAAAACTTATTTTAAAACTAAAATTATATTTTTAACACTTTTTATTTAATTATTATTAATTATTTATTATTTAATTACTTTTTAAACTATTTAAATTTATTAAAAATATTAAATGAACAAAGAAAAATCTAAAACTTTTTCTATAAATATTATTAAGTAAAAAGAAGCTAAGAAAATTATAAAAATGAAAATTTCTTGATTAAAAATTTAAAAAGATAAATTCTATTAAATAGAAGCTATCACTATTTTTCTATTTTTGTTTTTCTTAAGGTCTAAAAATGTTATTATATTTTTCCTGGATTCTATTTAATAAAAGAAAATTATAAAAATTAAAATTATATTTTTCTGATTATTATTCTATTTATTATGATTTAATTACTATTAGAAACTAATTAAAAAGATTAAAAATATTAAATGACTTAGGAAAAATCTGAAAAATTCAGGATAAGTCTAAATTAATATTTGAAATCTATGAAAAATAAAAGCAGAAGTTATCTAAGCCCAATAAGCAGATTTGGGCAGATAAGCAGTATGCAAATAAGCTAAAAATAAGCTAAAAAGCTAGAAAAATAACCAAAAGCTCAGAACAGGTTTAGTACACTATTAGAAGCACAAAACAACTTAAAATCACAAATAAGCACAAGAAATTAAGCTGATATGAAGATTGGCAGATGCAAAGCTTCAGCAGAAACTCTGGAAATTGGCCAAATTGCAAGGCAATTAAAGCAGTTCAAATAAGCAGACAAGTTGAACAATATGGGGGCAAAAGTGAGCTAGTACTATGAGCTATTAAAAAACACAAAAATCAGGGCCTGAGCTTATCTATATAAGCTACAAAGGAGTGAAGATCAGCAGCAACAGCAACTCAGTGTATACTGAGTTGTTGTGTGCAGAGTTGTTCAGAGTAGCACAAGCCAAAGGACTTGATGCGCGTGATGTGTCGTTGCGGTTTAGCAGTTTTAATGCCTACTCAAGTTTTAAATTTATATTTAGCCGACTTATCAATAACACACACACTTAACGAGCAGTGTCCCCGGTCAGTATGAAGATAATGGTAAGTAGAGTGTCGATCACTAAGAGTGGAACGTATTATCTCGTTATTCTAATCAGTATTTTAATATCCTAACGCAAGGGGGTTACAGCCTGAGAGACTGACACGGTTTGTTTGCAATTAAATAATAAAATAAACCAATAGGCACGAATCAGCAAGTAGCACACACGTACACAGATAAATACTTGAGACAATAAGAGGGCTGTCCTTATGATTAAGTAGATTGTCACTTGTTTTATTGATAGCTTTATATGAAGTGTATGTAGTTAACCCTTTCTCGTTGGTCCTAATCTTATCGGCGAGTAAACCCTTAATGATTACTTATGTCTAAAAGTTATTCCTAAGTGATCAATTTAGTAATAACCGTGGGAGCCACATTATGTCCCGCAGTCAAATGCCCGCAAGCCACTAATAAACACAGAGGTTATCAATGCACTAATAAGTAGTAACCAAAGACATCAACATATAAACTTTAATTGATGGGAAAGCAAGTATTAAAGGGAGTGCAATCTTTCGTTGTCACATTACACAAGCCACCAATCCTGATGAATTAAAGTTTGCTAACACAATAAAACAAAACTACTTAATGAATTAAACACATGCAGCACCTTCTTACAGCTCTTGTATCTTTGATTTGGGTGTGTCTTGTGCTGCCTCCTTGACTGAATTCGTCCTTTGTTTCTCCTGTTCGAACTTCGGTTTTAGGTTTTCCGGAACTTGTAATTCGTTTGGTCTACGGGGTATTTATAGTTTCTGTCTGAGGGAAGATGCGGCGCATCTACTAAGTAGATGCGGCGCATGTACTTAACTTCGCGTGGGGTCCAAGATTATAATATTCAGGAATATTCGTACACCGCCAGAAGATGTGGCGTAACTCCATGATTAGATGCGGCGCATGTCCTCTTGTATCTTGGATCGTATCTGGTGATATCTTGATAGAGATGCGGCGCATGTCGAGAGTGAGATGCGGCGCATCTGGAGCAGAATTGACTTGATCTTGTCCATGTCAGTAGACCTTCAACTTTATGCACGTTTTGCTCCATAATTAGTCCAAAATCGCTAAGTTTCACCAAATGCTTGTTTTTACCTGAGAATTACAAAAGTAAACGATTAAGTATCAATCCTCATACATAATATAGTAAAACAAGTCAAATTAATAGGATAAATGATAGTAATAAAATGTACTTATTTGAGTTCATCAAATATCCCCCCACTTGAACTTTACTTGTCCCCAAGTAAACCTTAGAATTTCTCTTATGAAAATGTATCCTAAAAGATGTTAGGATTTATTTTTATATTTAAGCATGTATTCTTTCATTTCATAATCACACAACTAAACACTTAACGATTCAGAAGTAAAATAAAATAAGTCGATAAAAGCAAATCTAATCGTTTAACTGTCCAGTCGCGACGAATATTCTATCATAATCTTGGCAAGTATACACATCTCCACCACTAAAGCTAAGGAGTAACACGTCTAAAGTGGTAAAAAAGGGTTTTTAGGCTTAAGGGTTAATTATTCTTAATCACTATCGATCTCAAATTCCAGAAAAGGCGACAAAATCACAAATACATGATCGAATCCACGAATACGATACTTGCAATTGCTCAAATCCTTAACTCGAATAGGCTAAAGATAGGTCCAAACTTCACCAATAATAATATATCAAAAAGGGCGACAAAATCATAAATACATAGCCGAATCCACGACTACGATACTTAAGATTGCTCAAATCCCTAATCTCAATAAATCAAAGGTTTGGTTGGATAAAGAATAATAAAGGGCATGGATAACATTTGGGATATAAATTGGTGCAAAAATAAAAATAAACAAAACAAATAAATCAAAATCCTAAGTGTGGTTAATCACTATCCCAACCATCCCATGAATAAGACTCATATCATCGAATAACTCACGCTTTAACACTTGAAACACACGCTTTAGGTAGACACGAATTATACTCAACAAGATCTTAATCAAAGAATAAACCTTAATTGGCGTTCCCATAACTGCCAATTCCCATTCAATCCATAGATATAGTACAACAAATAGTGGTGATATCGACCACTTACATAACTTTACATAAGTTGGTTAAAACTAACTTCCAACTTTTCTTTCTTTCTTTTTCTTTTCTCATTTTTTCGAATTTTTTTTTTTTTTTTTTTTTTTTTTTTTTTTTTTTTTTTTTTTTTTTTTTAACATAAACATAGATGTGTAAAATTTCACCACATCACTATAACTTTCTTTCCGGATAATTTTTCCATACTTTTCATGACTTCAGAAATAATGGTAATAGTGAAAGTAGTAAACACACGAAAAATAAACTCCAAAATATACAATATTTACTTTCACTCCAATTGCATTGTGCAATTTCCCGACCTAACCATAGATAATGAATTACGCACGCGAACACAGGTAATGTAAGGAAACACACTTTGCCTATAGCAATCAACCAACCATGGATTCTAATCTACAGGGTAGGCTAAGGTGTAAGGGTGTAACGAAACATTTTAAACATAGGTGTAAGAAACGAAAGGAATGGCTCTGAGGGTTTTTCTAGGGGTATCTTACTCTAAAAATGAGAGTAACAAAAGGGTTTATACGGGGGTTAACTAACCAGTGTAGTTAGTTAATAACACATAACATATAATAGGCTATTTGGGTGTAATCCTAGAAATTTACCAAGTTAGACAAGTCACTCCAATTATATAAATAATACTTATTATGGTGGTCTCGAATAGTATACAAGCCAAGTTCTAAAGTTTACAAGTCACCGGCACACTCATAGATTTGTGAATTTTGAAAAATCACAATTTTTGAAAATAACGTCATGTGTGCAGTTATGCAACTTAGATCTTAAACAAAAACATGCTAAATTTTTTTTTAAGTTTGATATATTAAGCACATTTTAAGCATAATTTTTGAAAAAGTTTAGGACAAGTAATTGTTAAGTGTTCTAATTCTCCAATCCCCCCACTTAAGTTAAACAACGTCCTCGTTGTTTGTATAAAAGATTAAAAACTGGAAATTAAAAGAATTAGAACAGAAAAACTCCCCTGAGATTTGCTCGGTATGATCCTCCATTAGTATAAGAGCAAAAATCAACTTCTTGTGGATTAGAACGTTAAAGCTTCATACTTGATGTATCCACAGGAAATCCAGGAAACTATAATACCGCCAATACTTTAAAACACACCTAAGATAAGAAAGGTTCAAGCTTTGCATAATACATTAGTAGTTAGGAAAAATAAAACTTAAAAATTAAAACTGAAAATCATCAGGTCAGTCGATGCGCCGTATCTTATTGAAGAAGATACGCCGTATCGAGCCTGGAATAAATACGGATCAGAATAAAGATGCGCCGCATCCTTAACCAGGGATGCGCCGCATTAAAATAAACTGATAAATAGTTTTAAAGTCGAAAATAAAAATGCAGAAAAATAAAATAAGATATGACCATTGCAGGAGATGCGTCGCATCTCAGAATTGAGATGCGCCGTATCCTTATGCGGCCTGACTGACTCGACACAAAAATCAGAAAATAAAATAAAAGATAAGCATGGGTTGCCTCCCACGAAGCGCTTGTTTTTGTTCGAGTCACGAGCCTGACTCCACCCTTATTTACTGTGTAATAGGGTGTTGTTCCCCCCACTTGGGATCAAGTGCGGGTGATAGTAGCAATAAACACGAAAAGAGTGTAAATTTGCTATTAAAGATGGAAGAAATACATAAAGATCATACCTTGGCAATATACGTACATCTTTCCTATCCTTACCCAGTTTGGTTGATAAATTGGATGACTTGACCATTCCATCTGAAAGAGTAGTGTGTTGAGGAAAAATGAGTCTCCTTTCTTCTTGGTTAGTCTCTTTGGTAGTAAGGCGTCCCTTGACTTCCGCAGAAGATGAGAAAGGGTCTTTGGCAAGTAAAAGTTCGAGTTCCTCTACAACTTTCTTAGGGTCTAAATCATCATCTTCATCAATCATAGCAATGTTTAAGAGCTCATCACCAAACTCTTCTTCGAGCTCCACCAAATACGGGTTGATCACAGGTGCTTCAATAGGTAGTGTAATAAATTTCACTTCATCATCTTTTTGTTTCGCAACCTGTTTAGGAAAACTAGCAAGATTATAAGTAACGGGATTAGTAATATTAAATAAATTTGTACCACTTTGTGTTGTAAGTGACTCCAATTCATCTTGTGAATCTCCATCTTCAACTAGTGGTCTTGCAATTCCAGCATCGTCCCGAATTTCATTCTTAAATAAGTAATCCCAGATTTCTTCAAAATCTCTTGTTGGGTCAAAATCTGGCTTATCCGTTCCGCACCTAAATACTTCCGTTTGTTGTGGTAACTGCGGTATGCTATCGTACGCAATGGCATCAAACTTTTCAATATTAGAATACTCATTATCTTCATCCGAGGGAATATTATCATGGTGTTTTTTATATGATGAGAATATATCTTCCACCTCGGGTGGAAAATCACAAGTAATAGCACTATACACCATTGTCCCACATTCATCTTCATTTTCATTATAAGCACTTTCGGATGAATAAGCTTCTTTGTAAACAATTGCCGGATTTTCATTCAAATCAAACACTTGTGACTCTTCTTCATCTTGGGCAACTTCCGGAGAAATAACATCATCAATAACTATTGCTGGAAACCTAATTGCACCAAAATCGTATGATTCTTCTTCATCTTCATCAATTGATAAAGTCCAAGTGTGTCGAAATGGCAATTTGTTTCTCTCTCTCCCTGACTTTTTCTGCTTCAATAACAAGTATTCTTCCATCGTGGGTTCTTTATCCATGATGACTTGTGCACCATATCTTGCTCTTTCCCAATCGTATATCCCATTATTGCTCAAGGCTCTTTCCTCTTCAAATCTGATATATTCTTCCATTGTAATATCCGGATCGTCCATCTTCCTGAAATAAAACTTACTCGTGCAAAAGAAGGGTGAAACGATCAAAGTAAAATAAAAGTTTATGATATCTGTTGTTGATGCGCCGTATCCTATAAATGGGATACGCCGTATCTTATAATCGTTTAAAATTAAATCAGACTTTTATTCAGAAAAGCAATACGCCGCACTCGATAAATCAAATGCGCCGTATGTTTTAATTATCAAAAATCGATATTTATTAAAAATTAAATGCGTCGTATTAACAAAAGTTAATGCGCCGTATTTTCGTTACGTTTTAAAATATAAGATTTTTGATTCAGAGGATGCGCCGTATCGATAAAAATCGATACGCCGTATCTGTTTAATAATTCGAAAATTGTTTTTAATTAAAATAATAGATACGCCGTATCTGCTTTAGCAGATGCGACGTATGGCGTTAACGTTTAGAATTTTTTTTTTATCAAAAACAGATACGCCGTATCTTGGGGAAAAGATGCGTCGTATCACTTTATCGCTTAGAAAAATTTTCTATTAAAAACAGATACGCCGTATCTTGGGGAAAAGATGCGTCGTATCGAATTAATTAAACGCGTTGTATTTTATAAAAAAATTGAACGCAATACGCCGTATCTGAGAAATCAGATGCGCCGTATCGTTCGATTTAGCTCAGTACAACGTTAGCAGAACAGAAAAATACGAAAAATAAAAACAAAAATTAAACACACAAACAAAAATAAACACACAAAAATAAAAGAAAACAATTAACACACAATACAACAAATATGCAAAATAGTACAATGATGCAATTAATCTAATAAAAAGAAAAAAACTAATTAAAATACTAATTAAATTAACAGATAATAACAATTCACTCCCCGGCAGCGGCGCCAAAAACTTGATGCGCGTGATGTGTCGTTGCGGTTTAGCAGTTTTAATGCCTACTCAAGTTTTAAATTTATATTTAGCCGACTTATCAATAACACACACACTTAACGAGCAGTGTACCCGGTCAGTATGAAGATAATGGTAAGTAGAGTGTCGATCACTAAGAGTGGAACGTATTATCTCGTTATTCTAATCAGTATTTTAATATCCTAACGCAAGGGGGTTTCAGCCTGAGAGACTGGCACGGTTTGTTTGCAATTAAATAATAAAATAAACCAATAGGCACGAATCAGCAAGTAGCACACACGTACACAGATAAATACTTGAGACAATAAGAGGGCTGTCCTTATGATTAAGTAGATTGTCACTTGTTTTATTGATAGCTTTATATGAAGTGTATGTAGTTAACCCTTTCTCGTTGGTCCTAATCTTATCGGCGAGTAAACCCTTAATGATTACTTATGTCTAAAAGTTATTCCTAAGTGATCAATTTAGTAATAACCGTGGGAGCCACATTATGTCCCGCAGTCAAATGCCCGCAAGCCACTAATAAACACAGAGGTTATCAATGCACTAATAAGTAGTAACCAAAGACATCAACATATAAACTTTAATTGATGGGAAAGCAAGTATTAAAGGGAGTGCAATCTTTCGTTGTCACATTACACAAGCCACCAATCCTGATGAATTAAAGTTTGCTAACACAATAAAACAAAACTACTTAATGAATTAAACACATGCAGCACCTTCTTACAGCTCTTGTATCTTTGATTTGGGTGTGTCTTGTGCTGCCTCCTTGACTGAATTCGTCCTTTGTTTCTCCTGTTCGAACTTCGGTTTTAGGTTTTCCAGAACTTGTAATTCGTCTGGTCTACGGGGTATTTATAGTTTCTGTCTGAGGGAAGATGCGGCGCATCTACTAAGTAGATGCGGCGCATGTACTTAACTTCGCGTGGGGTCCAAGATTATAATATTCAGGAATATTCGTACACCGCCAGAAGATGCGGCGTAACTCCATGATTAGATGCGGCGCATGTCCTCTTGTATCTTGGATCGTATCTGGTGATATCTTGATAGAGATGCAGCGCATGTCGAGAGTGAGATGCGGCGCATCTGGAGCAGAATTGACTTGATCTTGTCCATGTCAGTAGACCTTCAACTTTATGCACGTTTTGCTCCATAATTAGTCCAAAATCGCTAAGTTTCACCAAATGCTTGTTTTTACCTGAGAATTACAAAAGTAAACGATTAAGTATCAATCCTCATACATAATATAGTAAAACAAGTCAAATTAATAGGATAAATGATAGTAATAAAATGTACTTATTTGAGTTCATCAGGACTTCAAACCACCCTTTTGTCTACTAACTAAATGGACTCAAAGTGACTCAGAAAAGCTACCAATAAGGGCCAAAAGAGCTTGGGCTTATAAATAGCTTATTTGGTCAATTGAGGGGCTGAAAATTGCACAGACAAAGCAAATAGGCCAAATCTATCTAAAAGGCTGATAAGAACTTCAAAACAGCTTAATTTGGTTAAAATAAGCTGGATCAAAGTTGGAAATATGGCACATGTACAGTAACACTATGATTTGACTAGCTTTGACTTCTTAAACCAAACAGCCCTTTAATAGGGTCTGTGTGGATTTTTGACTAACAAAGACCTATAAAACTTATAATAACTGATATCTATGGTTCCACTAACTTATTTACGTACTATTTAACAACTTTTAAAGCAAAATTAAGCAGTGAGTAAAGCTATGTTATGTTTGACTATTTTTGGCTTTTAAGTGTTTTTAAGAGAAATAAAGAAAATGACTGCTTTTAACTGATAAAAGTGATGAAATACACTAGGAAACTAACAATAAGCAAGAATTAACAATAATAAGCTACTAATAAGCAGTTACACAGTAAACTTAGAAATTTTAAGAAAATGCTTGAAAATGGCTTACAACTGAAAATTGATTATTAAAAGATGAACAAGGACCAGAAACCACTCCTAGCTTGTTGTCAACAAGCTAGAAACCAGAAAAACCATCCAGATTAGCTTCTATCCCTATACAGCTTATTTTGACCTCCTCAGTTGACTTTCATTGACTTTCTTAAATCTTCAGGACTGAGCATGATTTATACTAACATAAACTTATCAAAAGCTATTCAGAGCTTATGTAAGCTTATAGGAACAGCAATTAAGCTTTTCCAAATAACATTTAACTTAATACGTATTACAGTAAAACTTGAAATCGTAAATTAACTGAAATTTAAGACAAGATATATTAAAATGAGATCAAAATGACTGTAAATTGCTTATATTGATTACTGGAAATGAAAATTACAATAAAGAAAGACAAATAAGTAAAAACGATTTAATAAAAATTAACTACTGCTTTATTTCCTATTACATTGATCTATATATACTAAATAATGCTGGGAAACCCTTAGCCGACATCCTTGATCACTTCTGCACCCTTGGATTGCTTCTAATCAATCTGAGCCCTTCAAATGAAAATTGGCGCCAAAATAGAGATAGTGGATTCGAGCAGGTTTTTAGCATTTAATGCATTTTGTGGAGGTGGAGAAGAAGCTTTAAATGCTTCTTGTTTTGTTAGGTAAGTGGGATAGGAGGGGGGTGGTATTGCAGGAAACTATGGGTGATGGTGGTTTTGGCGGGGTTGTGAGGAAGAAGAGAAGTCAAACCGAAGTTTGACCCTGGGATATTTAGCAAAGGGTTGGGTCGGGTTGGTTTATGATTGGGCTTGGGCTTTGGGTATATAATAACTGGGTTGGGTTGGGGTAAAAGGGTAGTGGGTTAGGTTTAGTTTTAATAAGTGGGTTTTATTTTTAGTTTAGGGTCCGGTTGGTTAGTTTTAGCACAAGGACCATTTTGTAATTTTATGAAAGATGAAGGGTTGAAACTGTAATATCCCAAAAGTTATCAAAAGGGTCTATTTTGCCAATTATAAATAGCACAAGGGTTTTATTTGATAAATTATAATTTTTAAAACCCGAGGACTAAATTTGCCAATTTTGAAACTTGAGGGTAAAAGTTGTCATTTTAAGAAAACTTTCATCCAGGGACTAAAAATGAATATGTTTGATATTCCAAGGACTAAAGTTGACTTTTCTTTCATTTTAAACCTTCAGGGACTAAATCTGCCAATTTGTGAAACTTCAAGGACTGAAAGTGACAATTATGCAAACTTTGTTCGTTTTTCACTTGTTTTCAATCTTTTTGTTCCTGAGTCATATAAAAACACATTTTATGATATTTTCAGTATTTTGAGGCATATCTGCATGTTTTTAAATGTTTTTGCAGATAAAATGTGACAGAAATGATGAGTATTTAGACACTCATCAATCCCCCACACTAAACTATTGCTAGTCCCTAGCAATCATTTATGAAGATTTAATGGATTTTTCTCTTTACCAAAAGCCATTACTTCTGGAGTAGCCAATGTTTTAGTATGTGATACTTTGGTACAATGATAACCAAATGATTTTGAGCAAACCATCAGCTGTCAACGGTTTTGATTTGTCTTTACCAAAAGCCGTTTGCTTCTGGACTAGCCAACTCTTAGATAAATTATAACTATTATCTTTGGTGAGCTGATTACCAATCATGGTTTTCCAATGCCTTTAACACAAGCCATAACCTTGCGGGCTAGCCAACTCTTCACTTATAAAGATATGGTGAGTCGAATACCATACAATTTTCGGCAAATTGTCAGCCATAAACGGATTTGATATATCTTTACCAAGAGCCGTTTGCTCTCGGATTAGCCAATCCTTATGTGGGTTAGACATGGCGGACTGATAACCATTTATTGCGTTCTAAGTGAGAAAAAATTTTAAAATTTTGGCTAAAATGGGGGGTACTAGATGGTACATTTGATCAAATTCGCTAGAATTCCCCCCACACTTAGAACTGAATATTGCCCTCAATATTCAAAGAACCGGTTATTAAACCAACATTGAGAACGTGAAAGGGAAATACTAATAGCCATTATTTTATATATACACAAATTTTATTTTATTTTATTTTATTTATTTATTTTATTTATTTTTTTTTTATTTTTTTTTGAAATTTACATATATACAACATGTGGGGCATCTCCCCCACACTAGGGTGAGACATGGGTGAAAACCCATGTTTTACTACTGTTTTTATTAACCGAGTCGCTAGCTTGACTCGACCCCGAATTCATTGGTTCATGGGGAAGCAAGTGGAAGAAACCATCTCCATCGGACTTTCATTCAAAATGTTTGGATAACCAGTTGAACATAAGAAAGTTCCACACCGATGAGATAAATCCGGCATTTAAACCAATGTTATATGGACAATGCCGGGGTCAAAGGTAATATCCTCACTCCCGAATGAGTGAAAGATAGGGGAAATCACCGGGTAGGTGAAGGGAAGAAGAGAGATTTGAATAGCAATTAAGATAAGAACTTCCTCCTCAAGAATGGTATATTCAAGTGGAGGAGGCAAGTCCTTAAACTTGATCTCCGGAAATTTATCAGTTTTTTCAACTGACTTGATTTCCTTTTTATGAAGTTCAACAGGAGGGAGAGGAGGAGAATTGTCCTGATTCAACAATTTCTCAAGAGAAAGAATGTCTCCCTCCAGATCAATCTCAGCGTTATCAATTCCTTCAAGAAATGAATCACACTTGAGAAAAGCCTCGATCTCTTCCAAATTGGAATTACTTCCCTCAAACGGAGTGAGAGAAGGGGAAGAGTCGGAAATGAAAGGCAGAGAAGATGTGGTGGGATTACCACTCACAGAATTATGAAAATAACCAACACTTTCTTGAGAGTACTCCTTTGAAGCAACATCAATGACATCGATTCGGTTAACCGATGCAGAATTATAATTTGAGGAGTACCTCGAAGTTTGATCATGGTTAAAGGTAACAACTTCCTTATCCACACGCAAGGTGATCTCATGCTTAAATACATCAATAAGAGCATGGTCCGTTTTTAGGAATCCTCTTCCAAGAATGAGAGGAACCTTTTGATCTGCGTCGAATTCAACAACCACAAAGTCAGCTGGAAAATGGAACTTACCTACTTTCACAAACATATCTTCGGCAATGCTGCAAGGATGAGATATGGTTCGATCTGCAAGCTCAAGAGTCATGCATGTAGGAGTAAGAGCCGGAAGAGAAAGTTTCTTCCATACTGAATGAGGCATCAGGTTGATGCTTGCACCAAGATCGGCCAAGGCATAGCATTCAACCATTCCCGGAAATACACAAGGTAGTAGAAACTTTCCAGGATCTCCAAGCTTCTCCGGAAGCTTTTTCAAGATAACCGCTGAGCAGTTCTCATTTAACGGAGTTTTAGCCATTTCAATCAGCTTTTCCTTGTTGCTTAACAAGTGTTTGATTGTTGATGCAAACTTGGGCATCAGAATGATAGCATCCGCAAAACTTATGTCAAAATGTAATTCTTTAAAGATTTGAAAGAATTTGTCCATTTGTTGACTAGCCTTTTCGCGGAGCTTTTGCTCATTTAAGCGCGATGGGTAAGGAATGTAAGGTTTGGATTTAGGGACAACAACTTCAGGAGTCTCAACAGTTTCAAAGACAACTCCTGGTTTGGATTTCTGTTTCAGGACAACCGGAGGATAGACTTGTGCTGTACTTTGTGGGCTTGGAATTTGCACTTTGTCCATTGTATCCTCCGTCTCTTTTTCCATTTCAAACAACGGAGGAGGAATAGGACCAGAGGGTCCCTCATAAGCAGCACCACTCCGAGTGGTGATGGCTTTGACGAAAGTGGTATCTTCATCATCATCATCACTGTCATCAAGCACACTGACAGGAACAGCATTGAGCATATCGGAATAATCTCTGGCCGTTCTTTGCTCACTAAGTTTGGTTGACAAACTTTTAACCGTAAATCGTGATAGAGTAGGATCTATTCTTGACGGTTGAGGAGCTATTGTTGGTGTAGAATTTTGGATGACCGAAGGTTGGATGACCGAAGGTTGGACATATTTAGTACTTCCATTGTTAGTGGGAAGTACCGGGTCCTTTATCACCTTGAGTCCATCATGAGCTTTACCACTATGTGTAGTGACAGCTTTAAGTTCACCCCTTGGGTTGACAACAGTGTTGCTTGGGAGACCTCCCGAGGTAGAAGGTGGATTGAGATGGTCCATGAGACTGGCAAACATATTCTTAACTTCGCTTTGAGAATGATCGATTTTGTTTGAAAGTTCAGTTCCTTGCTTGTGTATTGAGGACTGAAATTCATTCTTCAAATTAGAGATTTGATTTTGCATTGCCTTCATATTGGTCTCATTAACCTTGATGTAGCTATCAAGTTCATTCGAGAGAGGTCTTTGGGAATTAGGAGCTGAATACCCTTGATTACCCCTTTGGGGTGGGTATTGATTGTTCGGGGCATGATATTGATTCTGCGTGTTTTGCCCTCTTTGCTGATTAGGATTATTCCTATTTGGATTGTTAGGAGGAGGAAATCCGGGTGGTCCATGTTGATTGCTAGCACGGTAGTTTGTTTCCACTTGAGGATGGTATTGGCCACCTCTTTGATTGGAAGATCCGGCTAAAGCTTTGACTTCAAATGCATTGCCATCGGTGGCAGTACAATTGTAGTAAGCATGAGGACCACCACAAGTAACACAAACTTCTACCTTTTTGATTTCAGCAGTGTGAGAAGTTTGCGGAGCGGACTCTTTCTTTTGTGTGGAGAAAACCAAAGCTTTAATAACCTTCGTGAGTTCAGCAAGCTGAGTATCAGTACTAGACTGACTCACGGGAGATGAAGTAGAAGGACCAGCACTAGCCTGAGAATTATATGGTCTGGCTCGTGCAGTGCGGACCTTTGACTTATTTTCAATAAGTGCAATGGCTTCCTTAGTGGATTTGCTCAGAAAATTACCTCCAGCTGAGGCATTAAGAGAATCTTGGTCAGATGGGTTTAACCCATTGTAGAAAGTGTCCATTTGCATCAAATCGGTGAAACCGTGATGAGGACATTTGCGGAGCAATTCTTTGAAACGATCCCATGCCTCTCCAAATGGTTCATCAAACCTTTGAGAGAATTTCATGATTTCATTTTTGAGATACGTGGTTTTAGAAGGAGGAAAGAATTCATTCACGAATTTCTGAACCAAATCTTCCCATGTTGTTATCGATCGAGGGGGTTGTTTGTCAAGCCAAATCCGGGCTGCCCCATCGATGGAAAACGGGAAAAGAAGAAGTTTTATTGATTCCTCAGGGACACTTTTGCATTTGATGGTAGATGTGATTTTATTGAACCATCTAATGTGATCTTGAGGATCGTCCCTGTCAAAACCATAGAATTTCCGCTGGGTTACCAGGTTTATCAACCCAGTCTTAAGCTCAAAATTCTCAGCCACGATGGCTGGAACAACAATGGCATCTCCGTACCCATTGGTGGGAGCTTGGAGAAGCTCATTCATAGGACGGTCTTCAGCCATGATGTCAGGGGTTTTGGGATCAGTTCGTATCTCGGGTACGACTGACGGAGCAGAACGTCTACAACGTCTTCGAGGTATGTTTCCAAGCTCACGAAAAGGGCTTGATGACCTAGAAGAACGAGTGCGCATGCACTTTTAGCAAAATTTTTCAATTAAATCAAGATCGAGAAAAAACACAAGTGAACTTAAACCAACAATCAACAAGCGTACGGTAGCTCTCTAAAAGATAAACGCACAGAGTGGCGAAGAAGCAAAGGTGGGCAATTAATGCTCCTTAAAAACCCGCTTCTTTCAGTTCGACAATTTAATGTCAAACTATCCTTAAACCTCCGTTATAGTTTGTTTATCAATCAAAGGTGAGCCGATATTCGCAAGTGATACAGAGGCAAGTTTTAAATCTGATGTTGGGGAACTTATTATGGTCGTACCCCCAGTTAGGTAGTACTCTGTCTTGGTTCTCGATGGTAAATTTTATTGTTGTTATTATTAAAGAAAACGGAAAATATTTTTGGTGTTTTTATTTTTTATATGATAATATATATAGAAAAGGAAAGAAAAATATTTTTGTTTTTTATATTGTTTATGGGAAATAGGAACTTCTGGGAAGAAGGATCTCGAATCACTAATCGCTTAAACTCTAAACAATAGTCGTAACACACCTCCCCGGCAGCGGCGCCAAAATTTGATCCGTCGCGAACGCACTATTAAATAAATGCAGACAGCGGATACGCGTGAATAATTTACAAATCACCCCTTTGTGAAAAAGGATACTTGCAAAAACTCACGTTCGTGTGTAGTGTGAAGCCAGGTAAGTAATTACCCGGATCGTTTCCCAACGATGTGTGAATGGGCAAACTGTGGAAAGCTAGGATTAGAGTGATAGATGATTAGATATTGATTTTGCTTTTTAATAATTCTAAATAACAAATGAAACACAAATATACACAATAAAATTAAACGCGAATAAATTAAACTGAAAACGCGTAACGGGAAATCTTAAATGGGACAAAAAAGTGAAATAATAAAATTTAAAACCTAAAAATGTAAAATTACTTAAAACTTATTTTAAAACTAAAATTATATTTTTAACACTTTTTATTTAATTATTATTAATTATTAATTATTTAATTACTTTTTAAACTATTTAAATTTATAAAAAATACTAAATGAACAAAGAAAAATCTAAAACTTTTTCTATAAATATTATTAAGTAAAAAGAAGCTAAGAAAATTATAAAAATGAAAATTTCTTGATTAAAAATTTAAAAAGATAAATTCTATTAAATAGAAGCTATCACTATTTTTCTATTTTTGTTTTTCTTAAGGTCTAAAAATGTTATTATATTTTTCCTGGATTCTATTTAATAAAATAAAATTATGAAAATTAAAATTATATTTTTCTGATTATTATTCTATTTATTATGATTTAATTACTATTAGAAACTAATTAAAAAGATTAAAAATATTAAATGACTTAGGAAAAATCTGAAAAATTCAGGATAAGTCTAAATTAATATTTGAAATCTATGAAAAATAAAAGCAGAAGTTATCTAAGCCCAATAAGCAGATTTGGGCAGATAAGCAGTATGCAAATAAGCTAAAAATAAGCTAAAAAGCTAGAAAAATAACCAAAAGCTCAGGACAGGTTTAGTATACTATTAGAAGCACAAAACAACTTAAAATCACAAATAAACACAAGAAATTAAGCTGATATGAAGATTGGCAGATGCAAAGCTTCAGCAGAAACTCAGGAAATTGGCCAAATTGCAAGGCAATTAAAGCAGTTCAAATAAGCAGACAAGTTGAACAATATGGGGGCAAAAGTGAGCTAGTACTATGAGCTATTGAAAAACACAAAAATCAGGGCCTGAGCTTATCTATATAAGCCACAAAGGAGTGAAGATCAGCAGCAACAGCAACTCAGTGTATACTGAGTTGTTGTGTGCAGCGTTGTGCAGAGTAGCACAAGCCAAAGGACTTCAAAACACCCTTTTTTCAACTAACTAAATGGACTCAAAGTGACTCAGAAAAGCTACCAATAAGGGCCAAAAGAACTTGGGCTTATAAATAGCTTATTTGATCAATTGAGGGGCTGAAAATTGCACAGACAAAGCAAATAGGCCAAATCTATCTAAAAGGCTAATAAGAACTTCAAAACAGCTTAATTTGGTTAAAATAAGCTGGATCAAAGTTGGAAATATGGCACATGTACAGTAACACTATGATTTGACTAGCTTTGACTTCTTAAACCAAACAGCCCTTTAATAGGGTCTGTGTGGATTTTTGACTAACAAAGACCTATAAAACTTATAATAACTGATATCTAAGGTTCCACTAACTTATTTAAGTACTATTTAACAACTTTTAAAGCAAAATTAAGCAGTGAGTAAAGCTATGTTATGTTTGACTATTTTTGGCTTTTAAGTGTTTTTAAGATAAATAAAGAAAATGACTGCTTTTAACTGATAAAAGTGATGAAATACACTAGGAAACTAACAATAAGCAAGAATTAACAATAATAAGCTACTAATAAGCAGTTACACAGTAAACTTAGAAATTTTAAGAAAATGCTTGAAAATGGCTTACAACTGAAAATGGATTATTAAAAGATGAACAAGGACCAGAAACCACTCCTAGCTTGTTGTCAACAAGCTAGAAACCAAAAAAACCATCCAGATTAGCTTCTATCCCTATACAGCTTATTTTGACCTCCTCAGTTGACTTTCATTGACTTTCTTGAATCTTCAGGACTGAGCATGATTTATACTAACATAAACTTATCAAAAGCTATTCAGAGCTTATGTAAGCTTATAGGAACAGCAATTAAGCTTTTCCAAATAACATTTAACTTAATACGTATTACAGTAAAACTTGAAATTGTAAATTAACTGAAATTTAAGACAAGATATATTAAAATGAGATCAAAATGACTGTAAATTGCTTATGTTGATTACTGGAAATGAAAATTACAATAAAGAAAGACAAATAATTAAAAACGATTTAATAAAAATTAACTACTGCTTTATTTCCTATTACATTGATCTATATATACTAAGAAATGTTGGGAAACCCTTAGCCGACATCCTTGATCACTTCTGCACCCTTGGATTGCTTCTAATCAATCTGAGCCCTTCAAATGAAAATTGGCGCCAAAATAGAGATAGTGGATTCGAGCAGGTTTTTTAGCATTTAATGCATTTTGTGGAGGTGGAGAAGAAGCTTTAAATGCTTCTTGTTTTGTTAGGTAAGTGGGATAGGAGGGGGGTGGTATTGCAGGAAACTATGGGTGATGGTGGTTTTGGCGGGGTTGTGAGGAAGAAGAGAAGTCAAACCGAAGTTTGACCCTGGGATATTTAGCAAAGGGTTGGGTCGGGTTGGTTTATGATTGGGCTTGGGCTTTGGGTATATAATAACTGGGTTGGGTTGGGGTAAAAGGGTAGTGGGTTAGGTTTAGTTTTAATAAGTGGGTTTTATTTTTAGTTTAGGGTCCGGTTGGTTAGTTTTAGCACAAGGACCATTTTGTAATTTTATGAAAGATGAAGGGTTGAAACTGTAATATCCCAAAAGTTATCAAAAGGGTCTATTTTGCCAATTATAAATAGCACAAGGGTTTTATTTGATAAATTATAATTTTTAAAACCCGAGGACTAAATTTGCCAAATTTGAAACTTGAGGGGTAAAAGTTGTCATTTTTAGAAAACTTTCATCCAGGGACTAAAAGTGAATATGTTTGATATTCCAAGGACTAAAGTTGACTTTTCTTTCATTTTAAACCATCAGGGACTAAATCTGCCAATTTGTGAAACTTCAAGGACTGAAAGTGACAATTATGCAAACTTTGTTCGTTTTTCACTTGTTTTCAATCTTTTTGTTCCTGAGTCATATAAAAACACATTTTATGATATTTTCAGTATTTTGAAGCATATCTGCATGTTTTTAAATGTTTTTGCAGATAAAATGTGACAGAAATGATGAGTATTTAGACACTCATCAGGTGGTAACTTAGGCAATATTAACTTAGCAATATCAATCAGGGTAACATACAGAAAAATACTTGTGTTCAGATTTATAGCATGTATCTCCCCACGGGATTTGAAAACATAGTAAAAAGTGGGACTACGAACTCACCTTAGTGATACAGTAGTCAAGTAGTAATCAAGTGATGTAAGTGAATAGCTCCGACTTGCGACCTAGAGTAATACGATAAGTTTAGATTCGTTGGTTTTAGGGCTTGATGTGAAATGACAAGATTTGAAATCTCCAAGTGTGGAAGTATTGGCTTGTGTAGTTCAAAAATGGCGTCTTATAAGTGTTATCGATGTTATATGAATAGGGTTCCCGATTTAGTGTTTAGAAGATAGCTATTAATATTTAACAAAGTTAGTGAATGATAAGTTAAAATATTTATTTTAAATATTTTAAGTTAGGGAACGTTAAGTTATTTAAAATACTTGTATTATTTATTTTTATCGTTAGTTAAATTATATAAATTGTTTAAAACGTTAATTATATTTCGATTAGCGTCGGGTTTATAATATAAGTGTAACTTTATACAATTATGACGCAACTAGTTTGTAAATATAAGTTTTTTTCAAAAATATTATAAGGTTACAAAATTTACCCGCGACTTATATCGAAGTTGCACTTTTATCCCAAAACTTGTACTTTTACATTTTTAGTCCAAAACCATGAAGTTATGCATTTTTCTCAAACTTTCTGAAAACGACATTTTATACCCTTGATTTTTCATGCAAACCTAACAAATTTCTGTTTTAAACCATCAGCTTTCTATAATTTATGATTTACACCCTTAGTTCACAATTTTTGCATTTTTAGTCCAAAAACTTATAAGTTTTAAAATTTCAGTTTCTTTTACTATTTTTAAGTTTCAAAACTGTTTTTGGTCACCTTTTTAAGTGAGTATAACAACAAATTCTTAACAAGTTCAAAGCTACGCCAATACTTAGTTTATGTTTAAAATACGTTGTCTTTAATTATATAAGTTTCAAAACTCAATACGAATTGTAATGTGTCGACTGCCATGATATGTTAAGTATGTAAAGGTTGTGTTTTATACGTGACATGGTGTGGAATATAAACGAGTTAGAAAGTTTAGACACATCGCGAGTATATCTAAGAGCTAAATACGAGATTGAAGCTACCTACGTATTGAAAAGGGTTTGTGGAAAACTTACAACACCAAGAGTGGTGGTGATGAGACAGGAGAGAGAAGGTATGAACAAGAGTATGAGAACACGACTCTAGCTTCTCTTTTAAAAACCAACTCGAACTCGAACTAAACCCAAAGATGTATTTAAAACCTTGTAATATAACCCAAATGACTTGCTTGCCTTCCTTCTTTTCACGACAGTAAACAAAAGAGAGAAACAAGTGATGTGTGTTTGTTTAAGTTTCGCTTGCTTAGGTGAGTACAAAAGTGTGAGGAAGAGTTTGTTTAAATAGGCAAGACAAAGTATGGTAAGATGTATATTTTATTCCTACGTTGCATGAATATCAAAAGAAAAGAGAGAAAAGTTTGGTTGTGTTCCAGCGTGCAAGAGAATCAGTCAAGGATTTTGAAGGCATGCTAGAAAGGTCATGTCGAGTAGGGAATGGCTTAGGTATTTGTTTAGTGTTTAGACTATGATGCTAGGGGGCTTGTTTTGTTTTAAGCATGGTACAAGAGTGAGGGGGTGAGATGACATTTCCTTGGCTCGTGACTTGTTACTGTCGAATGGAGTCAAGAAAAGGATGGCATGTGGAGTTGTTAGGGAGCATTTTACTCAATGGTTAAAAGTGTCAAAGTAGTCAAAGTAAGGTTTTGGCATTTGTTTATTGTCTTAGGCAAGGTGTTAGGGTGACATTAGGGTGGCTTTTTGGTTGTTTTCGTACGCAACACACATAGGAGGATACATGTGTTTCGTTTGATCTTGGTCACAAAGAAAGAAAATGTGCAAGAAGAAAATGAGTGAAATGGTTTTGGTCTTGGTTCGTTTGGTTTTGTCAATAGGACGAGAAGAAAAGAAAACAACATATGTATAAGTGAAACAGTTTAGGTGGGTTTGGTTTTGGCATGCAGCCCAACCCAAAAGAAAAAGGAAAACTGATTTGGTTTGTTTGGTTTGTTAAACGTACAGCTCAAGAAAAAAATATATATAAAGGGGTCCATTAGGCCCAAAAGAATACGTATGATTCGATTCGTCTCGTCGTTCAAATTTAGTGTCGGTACGCAAGTGAGCTATTCGAGTCACGTCTCATATTCGATTAAAGAGTGACTTGTGTTTGTGTTGTTTGATATGTTTGCATAAAAAAAATTAAATTAACTCGTAAAAATGGGTTAATCAACTTTCGATTAGAATTACTTGGTGTTTAACATTAATAAATGACATGGAAAATTACAGGGTATTACATATTCCCTCTCATGAGAGGGAGTATTTGAAACTCTTTGTACAAATCAAAACAATCTTGTGAGTTTCTTCCCGTAAACCTCAAAAAGCATATTTTAATCAAAGTTTTTCAAAAACAACATCAATATGCTATTTTTGAGGGTGAGAAATATAAAAGGTGATTAAAATATTGCTAATTTGATATGGCGTCTCATGTGAGCGCGACTCAGACTTCACCAATGAATTGACAAAACAAAAACTGTTATCCATCGAAAGGACTTGTTCTGGCCGGGTAATAATTTCAAGCTGGTCTAACCAGTGATGTAAGCGTGTCTCGAAGAGGACTTGTCTGAGTAGAGTGTACCATTTCGAGAAACTTTATGTGGACTTGACCAGGCCGGGTAATAATTTCAAACTAGTCTAACTAGTGATGTAAGCGTGTCTCAAATCGGTCATGTTCACTGAAAGTGGATCAGTTCAAAAAGTGCAAACTCTACCCAACATGTGCAAATTTTAAATTAAAACATATGAGCACATGTTAAGGGGGGAGTATTTGAAAAATACAAAACTCTCAAAGTGTTAGCAAAACGTGTTTCATAATCATAAACACTTTGAGAGATTTTTCAAGGATTTGGTTAACGACAACATAGGATAGTCATGAAGCTATAAGGTGGCTAAGGATAGGAAAACCGTCCAATGATCCGCTAGAGCCGGAGGGATCTACCCAAGGACAATACCAAATAGTTAGTATTAGAAAGTCCTTAGGTATGATTATGAAGAAAAAAAATGTAATATGAGAAAGGAGAGAGAAGGGGTTGAAGAATTAAAAAGAAATATAATGAGAAAGGGTGAAAAGAACTAGTCCTCCAATTATTCAACCTTAGGGCAGAAACCGGGTTCAATTCATATGCTACTGGTTGTTACTAAGGTGACGCCGGTATTGAAGACAAGACGTGATAACGCTTAAATTGTGCATGTTTTTAGTAGCGTTATTCGTACTTTTATATATGTTATTTGGTTATATTTATACGCTTTTGTTACTAAATCGCACCAAAGTTGTTTGCAAAGTGTATGTAGCCAAAAACAGGAAAAAGAAAGAAAAAAGATGAAAAAAATGAGGAAGAAGGAAATATTTATGATGGTACAAAGATTCTTATGTCAAGTTCCACACCAAATAGGCATTTCAAAGAATATAGGTCCAAGTATTCAAGTTGACAAGCTTCAAGATAAAAAAAAGATCAAGTTTGGATGAAGAACCATGAGCCATGAACAAGAAACAAGCCAAACGACAAAAGTCCAAAAAGAGCACATAGCAGCACTCCATCCGATCGGATGCAGCCCGCAACCGAATCGGATGGAGGCAATTTCTGAAGACCAACCGATCGGTTGGATGCAATACCGATCGGTTGGATGTCGTCTGATTTGCCAAACTTCATCATTAAGGATACAATCCTTATGTGCACGATTCTAAAGCCTTCTATTGAGCATTCTAGACTATTCTAATTTACTTGGAGGCCAAGATGAAGCATTAAAGACCCTTGAGAGTAGTATAAATAGAGCCATTTGAGACACCAATTGATATACCATTCATATGCTTTTTCATATTATCATCAACCATTCATCAAATGTGACATTTCATAAATTCAAGTCATTCTTTAAACCATAATATATTTCATTTCCTCTTGAGTAAAAATTTACTTTTTAATTTTTACCCGATTTAGCAAATTTCGCGTTTTTAGCTTTTCTCGAGCCATGCTTAGGATTTCTATCCCGATCCTTGTCTCAAGTGACTCAATATCCTCTCATTTATCCATAGAAACCAAGTGAATATAATTTTCACATTTTCCACTTCGTTTCATAATTTCGTTAGTTTTAAGCATCTATTCGCGTTTTAAGGTTTAAACCTTTACATTTTATTTCACCTTTACATTTTTACACCTATCTAATAACTTTTAAAAAAATAAAAATACAAAACCCTCCCCCATTTAACCCCTAGGCCGGCCCTTATACCACACACACACTCTTCCCATAATTTTCATTCCTAAGAAAGTTAATCATCACCTCTCTCCATGCAAATCTAACCTAACTCCCAAAAACCATCCAACTCCTTTCCATCCCTCCTCTTGCTGCCAAAAATCACACACAAACACACTCACCTCATCTTGATTTTTATCATAAAATCATCTATACAACATCATCTTGAAGATACTCTCAAAGAATGGTGGTTTGAATCACGTTTTTGAAGGTTTTGTTGATGTTTTTGAAGGTTTTATGAACCATTCTTCTTCCTATATTTTCTTGGGATAATTATTAAAATACCTCGGTTGCCCAAGTGCTAAGACTATCCGACCCGATCTCACAAAATTCTCCCCTTAGACCAGGGCAACCGATCCAACGAACCACAGGATGCCACGTCACCGACCAAATAGTGATAATACTGTTGTGTTTTTAGGGATATTTTGGTCATTTTATACCGTACTATACTCTTTCTTACTACATTCCAAACCAACTAATCCAAATCTCACAACCCTCTCCTCTCACAACTTACACCACCACAACCACCCAAAAACCCGTCGCCACCACCATCCGACGCGACCACCACCTGACGCCACCTCCACCGGACTCCACCACCACCTGACGCCACCCAAAGGTTCGTCAATTGTACATGGGTTTATGAAAAAGATTGGGTTTTGTGATGATTTGTATCTGAATAACTGTTTGATATGTATGTATGTGAGGTGTGGATGTGTTGAGTTTGCGCGTCAAGTGTTTGATGAAATGTCTGAGAGGGATTCTGTTAGTTTTAACGCTATGATTGATGGGTATGTTAAATGTGGGGAAGTGGAGTTAGCGCGTGAGTTGTTTGATAATGTGGAGTTGGGGATGAGGAATTTGGCGGTTGGTGAGGCACTTGCGTTTGCAACATTGCTGGTGGAAGGCAATCACGTGAGGTTGAGTGGTCAAGATGTCGAAAGAGGTACTTTCAGTCATAGGCATTCTGTAGTTCATGATCAAGAAACGGTGACCCTTTGGCCAATGTTGTTATAAATCAACATGAAGAAATGTTTACAGTAAGCAACAAGTTTATTGTTATGAATTATGATATGTATAATTCTACCTGATCATTCATATTGAAATAATGATGTTTATGCTCTCAATACAGCTCTCTTTCCGAGTTTGGTGTTCTTGGATTCGAATTGGGTTATTCAATGGAAAATCCAAACTCGTTGGTGATATGGGAAGCCCAGTTTGGTGATTTTTCTAATGGAGCTCAAGTGATATTCGACCAATTCTTGAGCAATGGGGAGGCCAAATGGCTACGTCAGATCGGTTTAGTTGTGTTGTTACCTCATGGCTATGATGGTCAAGATCAAGAACATTCTAGTTCAAGACTTGAACGCTTCTTTCAGGTATTAAGATTATATCTTACCTTATTCTTTACAGACATTTCCAATGTTTGCGTTACTATCTCAAATATTTACAAATATGGTACCTCAATGTACTTTATCTACATTTGCAGATGAGTGATGACAATCCATGTGTTATACCTGAGATGGAACCAACACAACGCAATCAAACTCAGACATGCAATTGGCAGGTTTTCAATGTTACAACTCCAGCAAACTATTTCCATGTCCTACGTCGGCAGGCGAGTTTATCAAACTGGACGGGTTGCGTAATTGGTAATCTAGCTTGGGTCAAAATGGGTAATTTTCATGGACGTCGGGTTGGGTTGGGTGCAAACAGTTGTATAAATATTATCAGATATGTTAAATGATTACTATAGTCTATAGGTATTACTTCATCATCTCAGTTTAGGAGGCCCAATGCATTAACTAAACCTTGGGTGACCGTTGTCCCATTTGACTTGTTTCTATGTTCGCTAAAATTTTTAATTGAGCCATTTGACCCGTTATATATCAAAATGTAACAAAATATCGACCCATTCATGAGTAAATTCTGTGTAAATTGTCTTTTTTTTTTTTTTTTTTCAATCTTTCTCACATTTTATTGCCATGTTGTAGATTCATAAGGAATTCCGTAAGCCACTTATTGTGATGGCTCCAAAGAACTTGCTTCGTCACAAAGACTGCAAGTCAAATCTGAATTTGATGATGTTCAAGGTCACCCTGGTTTTGACAAACAAGGGAACAGATTCAAGCGCCTCATTAAGGACCAGAGTGGACACTCGGATCTTGAAGAAGGCATCAGACGTCTAGTTCTATGCTCTGGAAAGGTTTGTAATATTAATAAAAACAAGTAAAATACCGAGACACGAGTTCTCTGAATAAGAGTTTTATGTTCTAGCTGCTGTAACGAGCCTGAATTAACCAATGAGGGGAAGGTTAAGATAAATCTTATAATATTGTCATTTATCAATAATCACAGCTAGGAGACCGAATTCAGTTTCCGACTTTTTACATTGGGGTACCGAAAAAAAGAAAATGCGCCATTGGGAAGGAAAAAGTGGCGACAGAACCATCTACATCACAATTGCAAGCTGAGATGGTACACAATCTAATTTATTTGCTTTTATACCATGAATTTGTTGCAGATTTAGAAGATTGAGGATCTGCACACTTTTTCATGAAAACATATCTTGGATATGTATTACTAGTATACCTTTTTTTTTTTTTTTTTTTTTAATTACACCATAAAAAAAATTTCCGTGTATGCACATGCGTACCTAAATTAATTTCTTATACACACCCTGCTAGGTGTCCCAGTTACAATTCATAACAGATTTACAAGATTGCGTTTTTATGTCTTGTATTTTTCTAGCCATATTATATAGAATCAAGTTTATATGAGGTGTTATCCTATGTTTGTATGTATGCAATGTTGATTTCATGTATATACTTCATTTGTTCAGAGGCAAGAACAAGCTGAGCTAGAACATTTGAGAAGTGAAGTGTCAAGGCTCAGAACTGAAAATGCGTACGTACTCATCTAACGCTCAGTTTATACCATTATGAATATATGTTAGTGCTGTTAAAATCATCTAGAATAGGACACACTATGATTATTTCATGAAGTGATTTCTCATGGTTTACTTGTTACTTGGTAAATTCCTCTCTTGCTGCACCAAGTTTCATTGGCTTTAGTGACTTGAACCCCTAATCATCTTGTAAAGCACTTAATTATCTTCTTGATGTGGTGTAGGCGGTTAACGAGCAGTAACCTTAATGCAGCGACTGTGCAGGAATTGCATCAATTAGAGATTCTTCGAGCCATTGTAGATTCTGGATTTGAGCACCCTTCAGAAGGCAAAGTCTTATACATTCAATTCTTGTTATTCTTTTGTAGTTTTTTTACTGAAACCTGTGGTGCCTTATCAACTGATATTCTTGTATTTTCAATTGTGTTAAAGTTGCATATCAGAATGGTGTATCATGCATGTATGTTGATCTAATATATCAAGACTTGTGACATTTGTTGTTCTTCTCTACCAATAGAATATCATTGAATAACTCATTACGATGATTAAACTAGAAATATTTTAGTGAAACATGTTACATTCTGAGTAACAGATTTGAAACGTATAAAAGTCATTTTTTTTGTGAATAAACCACTGTTACTCAAAACATAAAAGTTGTAGATAACATCTTAACTTAAACGTGGCCATAAACGGGGAATTAATTGGACCTGTAGAACTCAAGATATTGTATTTTTCGTGGTACTGTTGTGATACTAGTGAATTCAGAACTGGGTAGTAAGGGGAAAAATAATAAATTCACTACTGTTACGAAATTTCTAAATTAGTGGGCCCCACAGAACTTGTTAGTACAGATGAATACCTTTCAGGGGACATAAAGAACATAATTTTTTGACTTACGGTTTGAGAGATATGAATTTTTAGAAATGGTTAAGTTATAAAAATTTCATCAGATTTTGAGTTAAAAATTATGAAAGGTTAATAACTTATGAATTTGGACTCCTAAGTTTCATTTTGAACCACCTAATATAATATGGACCTTTAGTCATAAACTGACCCTTTTGACTAAGAATTGACCCCTTTGACTAAATTGAACCCTTAGACTTAGATTGGACCTTTAGCACTTATTTTGGACTTAGGAATAAAAAGGGACTATAAACTTGAATTTTTGTAAGAAATGTGTGGAAAACTAGAAGGGTGGTTGAATAGTTTTACGTCTTTTTTAATTTATGAAAAACTTTTGTTTACTTTTTAAAAACTTCGATTCTATCTTATGTGAATTCAACTCTTGATCAATATGAAAAAATAGAAACAAATATAGATAAGCAATGCAAGTAAAGTAAATATAATGAAATGAAAGAAAGAGATGGAAAGATCAAACCACAACACGGATATTTATAGTGGTTCGGCTACAAGGACACCTTCCTTGCCCTACTCCACTCCTCGAGTCACCTACTCGAGAGTTTTCTTCACTATGTCAACAAACTCCCTTATGGCGGAGAAAACCTTATACAACTTTAGCTTACACCGGCTTAACGACACAAAGCTAGATGTCGAGTTCTAATCGTAGCTAGAACCAATCTCACGACTTGTACACAACTTCTACACAACTTAATCATGACTTCTTCATATTTTTCGATATCTCTACGTTTTGATAATACAACTAAATACTTGTTGTGATTATCAAAACGTAGAGATATCGAAAAATATTAATAACGTGTTTAGGCATTATTTATATCAACAATCTCCCCCTTTTTGATGATTACAAAATCTAAAGTCATTAAATCTAAAAATTAGTTTTTAGACAAGTATTTAGTGAGTTTACATCTATTTCTCCCCCTTTTTGTAGAATCAAAAAGGTTAAGCCGACAAGTTTTAGAAATGAAATTTGTCGGGACGATAACTCCCCCTTGGTGTGTACTCCCCCTCATTTGGGAGCACCAAGGAAACGAGCTATGGAACGCTTGCAAAAAAAATGTTAGAAGCACAAGTATGTAACAACAATAAGCAAGCATGTAGAATTAGAACATTCATTTAATAAAAGTGTTGTGTATAAATACACAACCAAGTAGATTACAACATAAGGCATACAAACATTCAAACAAAAACAACTAATGATACTACATAATCGTCCTAGGAGTACATGATCTTCCATGGAGCTTGCATACAAAAAGGTTTTGAAAATTATTTTTAAGCATTGCATAAGCTTAATTGGGTGAAAAAGGAGGTGGTGGTGGTGTAGTGGGTGAAGGTGGTGGAGGTGGTGGTGGTGGTGGGTTGGTAATCATGTGTTCAAGTGATGAAAACATGTAGTGTATCTCATCTCTAAGACCAAAGATTATGGTCCGGTTATGGATGCAACAAAGACAATTGTCACCATGGGCTTCAAGCAATGCCCAAGGTATAGGAAAGAATGGTTGTGGGGTTAGTGATGGTGAGAAGTGAGCATCAAGAGGTGTGATGGGTGATAAGGAAATGGCAAGTTGGGTGTATGAAGGTTCTTGAGTGGATGGTGGTGATGATGCTCTAGGTGATGATGTTAGGTGAGTGTTGATGTAGTCATTGATGGATGAAGTGGATGGTATGGAGGAAGAGGATGCTCCATGGGTAGAGGGTGTTTTTGATGGAGCATTTGGTGCACTTGGGGATGAACATTGAGGTGGTGGTGATGGAGTTTTGATGTCATATTGGGTTAGGTCTATGAAAGGTTGTTTTGGTGGTATGATGACAAGTCTTTGCTTCCTTGGAGTCTTAGAGATGGAGGATTTTGGTGATAACATGGTGGTTTTGGATGGTGAAGGATGATGGAATGAGAAGTGATTATATGGAGGGAATTTATAATATGAAAATGTGGTTGGTTTAGGTTAATTTTTGAGGTTTTGTAGGAAGATTCCAATACCAGTTCGTCCATAAGGAAAAATGGTAGCTGAGGCTAGGTAAAAGTGGTCACAAGATGCAAAAGAAAACAGTAAATTTTACTGTCCAAATGGCCGGTCCCCTTAATTGTTGGGCGGCCACCTTAAAATTAAGGGGACCGCCTAGGAAATTAAGGGGGCCGCCCGTCTAGTGTTGTTATAGCTTAATAATGATCCTTTATCATACAAACAGTATTAGAATAAGAGAAGATTAGAAGAAATAGAGAGAGAGAGATGGGATGGTAACTTCAAGAGATTAGATTGAGAAGAGGAAATGAGATACAAGAGATGAGAATACCCCTAGAAGCAACACCCTCCAAGTGAGGAGGGGATGGGTACTTATAGTTTTCTAGACTTGGGTGGGCTTGGGCTTGAGATGGGCTTTTACAAGGATTACATGATCATAACATTTAACTAACAAGCTTAAGCCCAAGCCCGTTGATTAAACTAACTAACTCAAACAACGACACACTTAATTAAACTATTACAATGACAAATGACCATCACTTTAAAATAAATCCTAACAATCTCCCCCTAAGGGATGGTCATTCAAATGATGCTCCATGTGAGATGGTCTTTCATCTTCAATGTCTTTGAGCTTTGAGTGTCGTTGTATAGCAGTTTTTGTTTTTGGTTCCTTCATGCTATGTGATCTTCAAAGTATCGTCTTTGAGGTTGTTCTTGCCTTCGATCAGCATCTTCATGTGATTATGACGTCGTGACCTCCAACATACTCATACATCTTGAACTTTATACTTATGCTAACAATCTCCCCTTTTCTTTCATCATTTGATATATGAACTTGTTCTTGACATATTGATTAGCCTTTTGACTTTGACGTTACACTCTGTCTTTAACTTGATTCTTTTGTCTTGACCTTTTACACTTGAGCTTTGTAGGGGATGTTTTTCATAAGTATGAGTACGTTGAGGTGAAGATGATTGATGTATGTGGTGATGGTTAATGGATGTTTATAGGTAGCTGCATAAAACCGTTAGTAATAATCATCCAGCGCTTACAGGTTGGGACTTTGAGATTGTCAACAGCATAGTGTGAAGACTTTCTCTAATCCTTCCCCAGGCCGTTCTGAACCGGATACCCCCGAAAGAGCTTACACGGACACACCGAATTGCACCCACGATTCAGTGAGTCTCTGGAGATCACCCCACGACTGTAGACCGTTTGAAGCATAGAAACCTTCATGATATAAAATGGCAAGATCCTTGGATCTCATTAAGACTCTTACAACTTGTGTCCTTTTTGACGAACACAAGTGTATCATTTTGGAAGTGTTTCTAACGAGATATTTTGATGAATCTCATGGCTCTAGACTCTATTGTGCGTTTTGGTTTTTAGTCGTCGGAGGCATGGAGCAGAGTGCCACCTTTTCAATATCAACACATCTCGGAATGAGAGGCCGATAGATTATGTAGTGTTCTCCGTGAGAAATGAAACAAATATCCTTTAAGAGATATCTGAGTGGCTAGGAGGGGTGGTGCAGCGCGTCACTGGGTCCATGATGTCTTGTCTTCAATATCAGTATCACCTTAGTGAATACCGATAGCAGATGTATTGACCCGGTTTCTGCCTTAAGTTTTCATGGAGGGCTATTTCTTTTCACCCTTACATTAAACTTTTCTTTTTAATTCTTCAACCCCTTCTTTTCCTTTCTCATTTACTCCTTTTTTCAATCTTACCTAAGGACTTCTAATTCTAATCTATTGGAATTGTCCTTGGGTAGATCCCTCCGGCTCTGGCGGATCATAGGACGGTTTTTCCTAACCTTAGTCACCTTATAACACCATGACTATCCTAGATTTGCCATAAAACCTTTTGAAAAATCTCTCAAAGTGTTCATGAATAAACACATTTAGTTAACACATTGAGAGTTTTGCATTTTTGAAATACTCCCCCTTCACATGTGCTTATGAGATTTAAGAAAGAATTGCACATGTTGGGTAGAGTTCGCACATTTGAAATGATCGATTTTCATTGAACATGACCTTCGCGAGACACGTTTACATCACTAGATGGACTAGCTTGAAATTATTACCCGTCCCAGTCATATTCAATGATCATCTCTCGAATTGGTACATTCTACTCAGACAAGTCCTTCGCGAGACACGTTTACATCAATGGATAACCATCTTGAAATTATTACCCGTCCCGGACAAGTCTTTTCGATAACGGACATTTAGATTTCGTCAATTCGAGGGTTAGAACTGAGTCTGTCTGGTGAGCATACTTTGAGATTCCACGAACTTTAAACCTTTTGATCACATTTTAATCACGTCTTCTCCCCCTCAAAAATAGCATGAATTGATATTTTTGATATCAACTGATTAAAATGAAACCTTTTGGAGAGAACGATGGATTTGAGCATGAAAATGGAACATTTTTGTTTTTCTACTCCCCTTTAAATAAAGCATATGGTTAAACATTTTAGTTTAAAAGCAGTTTTAAGGGTTTAGGAGGGAGTTATCTTGAGCAGTTTGTGAAAGATTTGGAAAAATCTTATTGAAAAATCTTGAAGAAAATGTGCTCAAGATAGAGAAGATTTGAAAATCTTTGAAGATATGGTAGGAGAAGTATCTTCATTTGTTTTTAGGATAAGTGTTTGAAAAAGAGATTGGTTTTGCACTACACTTTCCTTTATTTGAAGTTCGGGTTGTAAGCTGAAATACTTACAAGCCATTTAGATTTTTAGGATAAGTGCTCGAAAGATATTTAAAACCTTTATTTTGAATGAGCACTTTCCTTTCTTTGAAGCACGGGTCCTGAACTGATGTGTTCAGAAGCCATTGGGTTAAGCGCGGGTTATGGAGTGAGTCTCTCAGAAGCCATTAAGTTAAGCTCGGGTTTCGTACTGAAGTATACGAAAGCCATTAAATTAAGCGCGGGTCCTAATCCGATATGATTAGAAGCCATTTTGAGAAGAAATTTTGAGAAACGACATGTTTTGAAAACATTTAAATGAACTCTCGCTCAAGCATCTGTACATGCCCGTATCATTGTTGAATGACATTTCTAGGTACGTACAGAATATCGATTATACGAGAGACATGCCGGAGAAGAATATTTTTGAATTTTATATTTTATATTGTTTTTGTCTTTTTGGAAATTTTCTATTTTTATATTTTGCTTTTGTTTGTTTTTCAAATTTTGTATTTTGTTTTTGATTTTTTCTAAAAAAATGTATTCACAAAGAAGAATTAAGTATGAACAAGTAGAAGTGGAGTTAAGAGAGGAATAAGACCAGGATTTCCAAATGCGATGTTGGCATAGAGTTCTTCTTTTCCACATTGGTTGTATGAACCATCTGCACTTTCACAAGTTCCTGCATTCACAAAATCCATAAAAGAAGAATATGCACAAATAGTAGTGTTAGCAGCACATGAATAATCACTCTGAGGGTGTTCACTATCAATGGTTGTAGTGGTTTCTTCATCCTTATCCTGATGATTTTCAATACTACTTGTTGTGGTGCGACTATCAAGAATCTTTCCTGTGGGAATCCATCTAAGACCGACTGTTTTAAAAACTTTACCCGTGGGAATCCACCTAAGGCAGGATCTAGGAGTTGTTTTCTTTTCAGATACAGCGGAAGTCTCATTTTGAGAAAAACTACGTCCTCTAGGGATCCACTTGGTAGAATTCTTAGCTTTTTGCTTCTTATCAACGGGTGTGTTTCTATTTGTTGTCTTAGAGGATTGTGCCTTAGCACGCAAATTTGCTTTCTTGATATACTGTGCCACACATGCATCATGATTAGCTGAAAAGACACATTTTTGACATGTAGGACAGACAAATTCAACATTCTTGTTCAAAACAACAACCTTAAATTTGTCACTACAGTCATTTGAAGCTTGTTTTCTGTTCGAAGAGGAATTCTTAGTGTTGCATTCTACTTGTTTAACATTTTCTTTTTCGCAACTACTCTTAGATGCAGGCCAATCCCTAGTCTTTTGTTGAGAGTTCCTAGGTAGTGGTTTACAACTACTAGCAGTGCCTTGTAATGTTGTAGAATTCATCACCGTAGACGGTGTTCCTAAAATTCCATCTTTTCGAATCTGTGCCTTTTTCCTATCTTTTTCTAGATAGGAATTGTGGACCATGGTGTTTGAACCAACAGATTCTTTAACAATATTTGTGGTCACATTTGGTGAGCTATTCCTGGGGTCACACACATTAGGATTCAACTTGTTGTCCTTTGAATTTGTAGTAGCATTCCTAGACTCTTTTGGATTATCTTTTGCACTTTTGTCTATCGCCCTATGTGTATGAGATGTAGAGGCAGACGCAGTAGTGGGACTAATCCTATCAAGATCAGATGCTATCACATTTGAGTGTTCGACAACAGCTTTTCCTTTTCCTTTCTCGTTTTCCTTAGGCAAGGGTGTGGAAACGGACATTTTTGGTCTAGCAGACTTATTTTCCTCACCCTTTCCTTTTTGACTATCAAGCTGAGACTTCAAAAGATCAATTTGTTCTTGCATGTTTTTGTAAGAACGCTCATACGACAATTTGTCATACTTGCATTCTTCTTTTTTTCTGATCAAGTTGTTTAAAATATGTTACATTTTGTTTTTCAAGCTTAATAAGCGCCTTTTCATATTTTGAAACAATTTCGGAAGTCTCAGCTCGAAGTCTTTCATCATCTTCGACAGAATACATTTGATAAATAATGGACATAATATCAGTTGAAGCGTTCAGAGAGTGCGTCATTTTGTTTTTCCAAAACTTTGATTTTTTCAATGTTTTCATTAGCTTCAATTACCAAGGATGTGTGGTCCTTGACAAATTCAGTTACTTATTTGATAATTGCGTTCTCAACATGAATTTCTCTTGCATGTATGCCAGATACAATGGGAGTAATTTCTGTTTCGAACATCTTTTTCTGTTCAGTCTGAAAACTTGAAAACCAATCATTTATTTTAGCATTAGTTTTGGTTGCCACAACATCTTAAAGCATTTCAACTCTCCTTTTAAGATCAGCCAAAAATATTCTAGCTTCACTTTTGGAAGTGTCGTTAGAGTACATTTGTTTGATGTTAGAAAGGTGTTTTGACACAACTTTGAACTTTGAGGCAGCCACTGGTTTTTTGAAAAACAAAGGTGACTCCTTTTTAACAAGATGAACACCAGCAAGTTTGTTGGCTTCATTATAATCAATTGGTTTGATTTCTCTATTCAATTGTCTCATTTTGTTTTGACTCTCTTTCGAAAGCTCAATCGTTTCATACGAATCATAACAAGCAGGTGGATCATGTACATCATTTATAAGATTACCATTAAATAGCACATTCTGTTTTTGCTGAGCTTTCTTGAGATAACAAGGGTTTTCACAACCGAGAGCCATTTTCTTTCTTGTATATAAAATCGGGTTTTTGTCGTTAATTAACATATTAATCGTTTGTGTAGAATGACCCGTTTTTACAAGCAATTCTTCCAACTTTTTAATTGTTTCCTGTTTATCAAGGACTTCATCAAGAAGTTCATCTTCTCGTTTGGAAAACTTTTCTTGCAACTTTTTCTTTTCTTTTTCAAGATCAGAGAAAGTTGATTTTTGTTTAGAAAGTTGGTTGGTTAAATCAGAAATTTCTGCTTTTAAGGATTTAATTTGCATGTTCAATCTAACATCAAGAGTGTCGTATTTGATTTGCAAATGTTTTTCCCTTGAAACAGAATCTCTGTAACCGATTTCAAGTTCTGACTGACGTTTGTTGTTAATTTCAAAAGCTTTTTCGTTCGTCTTGTATCTCTCAAGCTCAGTGGTCAATTTCAGATTCGCGGTCTTAAGATCGCTATTGACCTTTTTCACATTTTCAATCTCAATACGACAATTATTCAGTAATGATTCAAATAAAGCACGAGTTTCCTCATCATTAGCGTTATTTTGTGCAACTTGAACTTCGTTAGGATTCATATCTGGAGATGCCAAATTAATATTGCTACAATTTGGCGAGTCCATATATGTATCATAAGTTGGTTCGAGAGGCACAGAATGTGACTTTTGTTGAGCAAACGGATTAACCTTATTACTTGAAATTGATGTCTCATGGAGTGGTTCTTTGTCATAAGTAGGAGGAATGTCAGAATCGCTGCACGATGTTGTTGCTTGCTGAATATCCATAAATTCAGAGGTTTCACTAATTTATGTAGAATTATCATTAAGTATTGTTGTAACCATGAAGTTGTATTCCTCATCAGTCAAGGGTATTCCTGAGTCATCCTTTTTGGCTAGCATCAACATGTACTGAAGCTTTTCTACCTTATCCATTGCATTGACATTTCCAGTTCTACCTATATCACTCCTGTGTATTTCAGATGAAGTCATGAAACAATAATCCTCATTTTGATTAACCCCGATCTGATTCACAATCTGACCCCTCTGATTTCCATCATACTGCCCTGCATTTTGCATTTGAATACCCGTAGCATTTTCAGTTGCTTCTGACTTAGACTCAAGCAATGATTTAGCACTTTGATCCATTTCTGACCATCGTTTCCAATGTGCAGCAAATGTGATTGGAAATCTCAAGTCAAGTGATTGTAAATGCTCTGGAAGCTCATATTCTTCATCATCTTGTTCATTATCAGTCGATAGCTTCTCACTCTCATACCATGTTTCCTCAGATTCAGTCTCAGTTGTTTCAGTCTGAGGATATGGGGCAAAGAATTGAATGCGAGGATCCATATCAATTGATGAAATGAAATTGGTGAGAAAAGACATTGTTGGTATGATAAAGTTGATGTTGGATCGGTTAAAGAACTAGGATAAGGTTGGTTACTGTTCACGAGTTATGTTTGGTTTAAGTCCTTTGACGTTGTCCTAGAAGAGTCGTTGAGAAACTTGATAAACCTTGAGAAACTTGAACTTGAAACTTGAGATAGTCCATAAAATTGATAAGTCCCCAAAGTTGATAAATTCACAAAGTAGATAAACTTCAAACTTGATAAATCCCAAACTTGAAAATTATTCACAAAGTTGAAAACACTTTCACCAATCTAATAGACACCAACTCTATTATTTTGTATTATAGTCACCAATTATTACAAATCTCACGTGAAAGGTTAGATTTAAACCAAAAAATCCACACGTCACATGCAAACACACGTCTCATGCACAAGTCTCATGCAACACACGTCATATGCAAACACACGTGAAAAGTTCTAAAATTCACCTCAAAAGCAACCACGTCTTAAACAACTTTTACTCTTACTCTTGTCAACTTTTATAATATAGAGAAGTTCTTGTCAAAACAAATACGCCAAAACAAACTCTTACTACAACAAATGCAATACAAATTCAACAAACTCACATATGAAGAAACTCAACTATGGAAAATTTGCTCGTCTAAGTTTCTGGTTCGACTAAATTTGCTTCGACTAGACTTGGCTCGACTAGAGTATGGTTCGATTAAGGTAAGTCGTTCGATCAAGGTGACCGGTTCGATCACTGTGAGTGGTTCGATCAAGTTAGTTCGATGAAGTGGTTCGATGAAAGAAAAATGGTTCGACTAGATATGTTGCTTCGATTATATTTTTGGTTCGACTATGTTAACTCGTTCGACTAACAATCTGGTCGTTCGACTAAGTGCTCGTTTGATTACCTCGTTCGATCAAGGTGTTGGTTCAACTAGCTTAAACTCGTTCGATAAAGTGACTCGTTCGATCAACTTACTCGTTCGATTATCTTACTCGTTCGATCAACCTACTCGTTCGACTAGAAAGTTGGTTCGATGAAATGAGTCGTTCGATTACCTCGTTCGATCAAGGTGTTGGTTCGACTAGCTTAAAATCGTTCGATCAACCTACTCGTTCGATTATCTTACTCGTTCGATCAACCTACTCGTTCGACTAGAAAGTTGGTTCGATGAAATGAGTGGTTCAACTATATAGCTTCGACTATTCTGGTTCGATCAAGGTGAATCGTTCGATGAAATACTCCTTCGATGAAAGTTGCTTCGATGAAGTTTGGTTCGATGAAAGTTGGTTCGATCAAAGTTCTCGTTCGATGAAGTTTGGTTCGATCAAAGAAGTCGTTCGATCAAAGTTCTCGTTCGATGAAGTTTGGTTCGATCAAAGAAGTTGTTCGATCAAAGTGGTCGTTCGACTAGTTTTCTCGTTCGATCAAACTCGTTCGATCAATTGGAAGAGTAAGTCTAACTCGACTACCCTTGTCTCGTTCGATGAATGCTCCCGTTCGATGAGAAACCTCGTTCGACTAAAAAATGCTCGTTCGATCAACAAACTCGTTCGATCACAGTAACTCGTTCGACTATGTTGATGCTGCTTTGATGAAATCCTCGTTCGATCAATAGAAAGTTGGTTCGACTATCTTGCTTTGCTCGTTCGACTACACCTCAAATATGATTAGAAAAAGTAGCGTGACAAAACCAATGTAATATTAACGAAAATGAATGAAGAAAATCAAGTATGATGAAAGGTTGTTATTGGACAGTAGTGAATCAATACAAAAACAATGTAAAAGAAACAAAACAAATGGAACAGTATCGTGAAGGGAAAAAAATACTAGATCTTTATATTTTGCTCTTGATACCACTTGATTAAACTTAATATTGATCCTTTATCATACACACAATATTAGAATAAGAGAAGATTAGAAGAAAGATGGAGATGGTCACTTCTTAGAGATTAGATTGAGAGAAAGAATGAGAGATACAAGATGAGAATACCCCTAGAAGCAACACCCTCCAAGTGAGGAGGGGATGGGTATTTATAGTTTTCTAGACTTGGGTGGGCTTGGGCTTGAGATGGGCTTTTACAAGGATTACATGATCATAACATTTAACTAACAAGCTTAAGCCCAAGCCCGTTGATTAAACTAACTAACTCAAACAATGACACACTTAATTAAACTATTACAATGACAAATGACCATCACTTTAAAATAAATCCTAACAGGTGTTTTCCCAGGCGACCAAATTTAAAAAATTTCCAGAGAAAGGTCATTTTTAGGGTATATTTGCAGCAAGTTCCATTTGGATCATGTACATCAAGAATGATTAAATATTATCAATAGCATATTAAACAAATAATATACATATTTAAGACTAGAAAAAAAAATATTAGAAGCATAGGCATATTATATCAACTAAATATGTAGCTTAGTACTAACATGATATAAGTTTAACATCTAACATAGTAAAAGTCATGGCAAGCAAATGTTAAGATAATATTACTACATATAAATGTCTAAGCATAACATCAACAATATCAACTAAACACTCATCAAACATGTCTACTTCTTCTTCTTTCCAAACATCTTTCCAAGTTTCTTTCCAATAGACTTGAAACTGCCTCGTACTTCTTGGTGCATCTGCTGTGTGGTGTTGAGTAGCTCGGTTTGTCTTCTGAAGAGTAGTTCGTCTGTTCTTTCAGAATCAGAAGGAACTTGATACTCGGTGTAATCAAGATCCGGGAGGTTTTCAACGAAGGTCCTAGGTGATGGGGTACTAGCACGTGATGTGCCCTCCTCCGCATCATCATCATCATCGTCTCCTTGATGAGACGTAGAACCACGAGGTGGGAGTGATACAGATTTACGAGATTTTCCCTTGTCGCTTCGGGAGCAACGGGAACGGACACGAACAAGTGAATTAAGGACCGGTTGAACAGACTCATAAATTGGACTCTGAAGATGTGGATAGTGTACCATGACATGATTGTAGAGGCGAGTGAGAAACATGCCATACGGAAGATTTGCATTATGAGTGTTTTTGGCGGATATGATGTGGAAGACAAAGAGATATGCCAAATTGTACGGCTGTTCAGCGACAATACAATACAACATGTGAGCTATGCTCGCCCTGACATGATCACGGTGACCACCAGTACCGAACGCATTCTCACGAATGAGTTCTTCCCAACGCTTCATGTCGGGGCGTAACTCCTTGAGGAGGATTTGGTTAGCATGGATGTCAACATCTTTTGACTTGATCTTTCGGCTAGTCGTACCACGAGCTAGCCCAAGATATTGACGAATTTCTTCGGAGGATGAAATCTCAGAGTAGTAAGGACCCTGTTGAGGTCGATGTTGCTCAAGAGATGAGAGATCCCACTCATTTGAGAAGACGGCTTGACCGGAGTAGGGGATTCTTAGAATTTGACCGAATTGAGGGAGAGTAAGAGTAATGAATTCGTGTTGAATCATAAAGGATATGAGGATATAGCCATTGGGATCGGTTTGCACCGTCACTTGGCTATAGAAGTCAAGAACAAAGCGGGGAATGATAGGCTCATTGATTTTGTAGAGACAATCAAGACTAACGTTGGAGAACATTCGTTCGATGTAGTCGGATTCATAGAACAATGGATAGACAATTCTCCCCTCATGAATGTTTCTATCTTCAATGGGACGATAGAAACAAGCAACAGCGGGAGAAATGCCTGGAGTGGCAGAGATTTTTGGAATGTAATCTCTTGTTTTTGAGACATCACCAACCGTCACTTTAGGCATTTTCACCTATACAAGTTAGCAACAAAAAAATGAGATAAAAAAAATGCATATGTCATATACACTACTTATGTGGAACACAAACATACTTCGACTCTAAAAATTAAATCCTAAGAAGTAGTTTGCCATGTTCCTTAATTTTAATTTTTAACTCGTTTAAAATATAATGTTAAGAAGTAGTTATCAGAATATTTTGATAAAGAACCAAAGATATCCAAACACTCCTTTATACATCATAAGTCATTTTGAAATGTGGCTAGATAAATATTAGATTGTATGTCTAGCTATTTCTTACGAGTATTCATGTTAAGAGACTTATGAAAAAGATGAGAACATAGATTTTGACTCAAAAATATGTTTTAATTCATTATGCCAAACGCCCCTTTTTCTAGAAGAAAATAAAGACTCATCTCTCAATATACATATGAATTATGTATCTTGATGACTCACAATGACTAGTTACATGTTTATAAACTTGTTCATTAGTTGTGAAATTTATTTTGACTTGGTTTTGGCTATTTTATGACCTAATCCAAACACCCTCTTATGTTTATAAAATCGTTTGTCATGATTCAAAAAGTGTATTTTTAGGATTAAAAGTTGTGAAATTGTAATGTGGTAAGTTTAGTCAAGTGTTTAAGGCATTTTTCAACAATGTACAACAAATTTTGAATGAGAGTGTTTGGTTTTACAAAATTTTGGCATGAGGGTTTTAGATTACTTACATTCTAGGTGTATTAAGCACTCTAATCCTATGGGGAGCATTTGGCAATGGCATTCCTAGACTTAATTTCAATAAAAATTCGAATTTGAACAATTTGAATAAAATACCTAATCATGAATGGACTCAAAATTAGATGAAATGTGTATTGAAAAACTTACAATATATGTTGCTAATCGAGTTATAAGTGTTTTCCCCTTGTGAATTTGGCTCGATTTGGTGGGTGATTTTGAGTGTTTTGGTGTTGGTTCTTTCGTACACAGCAGATAGGGAGGAAGGTGTTTTGAGAAAAGGGAGTGTTTGGCTAAAATTCAAGAGGGAAAATGATTTTTGGCTGCATCAGATGGCCGGTCCCCTTAAACATTAAGGGGGCCGCCCACGATAACAAGCTGGTCCCCTTAATTTTAAGGGGGCCACCCGCCAAAATTTGGAATTTTAGGATTTTGTTTCTGACGGCAAAATATTTAAATGCATATATTTTTAGATTTATAATATATCAAAAATACGTTGGTTTGTATAGGCACGAGGAAGGAATACTTGACATTTTATTAACATTTCGTTAAGAAAATATTTCTTGAAAATTTTGGATAAAATAGTCAAGATGTCAAGTCGACAAGGGTTCTAGGGAGTGAGAGTAAATGTGCATATATATATATATATATATATATATATATATATATATATATATATATATATATATATATTATATATATATATATTGTGTGTAAACGTGGGATGTAGAATGGAGTCGAGAAATGATGAGGTAATGACGGAGATAGGTGCTGACGGTGACGGGAGTTTGTTTCATCCATAGTTTTCTTGACGCGACGGTCGAAGTGCTACTTCTACGTTAATCCTCTTAACTCACTTCTCTTCATCACCATGAGTTATGTGATAGAGGACACGGAAGATTTTCGTGTTGAACGTTAAAGTTCAAAAGAGGCAAAGGGGGAAGAAGAGGTTCGAGGACGAACAATTTCTTTTAGTTCTAGATAGTCAACAAATGACGTATCTAGGTTATGTGCGGATATATTTATATATGTATATAGTATATATAGTAATATGGATATATATATATATATATATATATATATATATATATATATATATATATATATATATATATATATATATATATATATATATATATATTTATATTATGTATATGTAAAAGGGATTATCTACTAACTAATCATACAAGTACTAACTAAACTAGGCATTAAAAAAAATACGGGGGCATGCAATTGGCTAGTTCATTAATCTACGCATATAATGATGAGCATGAAAGAGGGGCGTACCTTTTAGTCTTCAACATGTGGTCTTTAAGCGCTTCAAAGCGTTTATGTTTGACTTGTAGAAGTCAATCAAAGAAGAGATGCCAATAATCCAATGAGATAGCAATTTAGCCACTTGGTCCCCATTGTCTCATTGATCCAAAGTTGTTTGAACCAAAAATGGGTGGTAGTTGACTAGGATGCATGTATGGTGGAAGTATTCCCCAAGGATTAAAGCTTGATGGATTCGGGTAATTCCACATTGGGTAACTATTATTATGACTGTTTGGTCTATTTTGGTTTCTTTTAGGTTGAGGAGTTTTAGGCCGAGGGTGAGGACTAGGTGGTCTTCTAGGAGGAGGTGGTGTTTTTTACCTTAACTTTGGTTTAGAGTATTCTACTTCATTTTTTAAAGATGGTTTATATAAGGTTTTTACTTCCTCATCACTAGCTATGGGTATTTTTCTATCTCTCATATTTTCTATCTCTCATAAGTATATTACTTAGGTTTTGGCTCTAAAGGTTTTTGCTCACTAGTTTCACATTCAAATTTTACATTTTTAGTTTTACTATTTGAATCCTCAGTTGAATTAAATCCTAATCCGGTTTTATCACTTGATACTCTTTGAATACTTATTATTTCCCTAAGTGAATTACTATTCTTTTCGAATTTGTTAAGTTTACAAATTTCCTTCCTAAGCATTTTGTTTTCATTTTTAGTTTCTTGACATGTTTTACATTCAAAAATTTCTTTCCCTTTTTCTAGGTTATGTAGTTTAATTTTTAATTCTAGTATTTCCTTTTCTAATTGGTTATTTACATGTTTTAGTGATTTATTTTTACTCATTACTTTTTGACCTAGTTTGCATAGTCTATTATATTCACTATCTAAGTCTTTTTCATCTAATGATAAATATTCATCACTAAAGTATTCGGTTTCGGAATGTACCTCACTTGATGTCTTAGCCATAAGACATTTCTCCTCCTTTGTAGTTTCTTTATCGTCTTCGTCACTATCACTCCATGCTCCTCCAACGAATGCCTTTTGGTTTTGCTCCTTTGACATCATAGGACATCTTCCGATGAGATGATTTGGATCACCGCATTTGAAGCACTTCCTCTCGCTCTTGCTACCTTTGTCGTCTTTGTTTCTTTGGAGTGTCTTTCTTTCGTCATGTGGTTGTCTAACGAATCTTCCTCGTCTTTTGAAAAACTTCTTGAAGTCTCTTACGGCCATGGCATAATCTTCATCATCACTTTCGGAGGTTGAGCTATCCTCGTCACTTGATGCTTTCCTAGCTTTCAACGCGATTGACTTGCTTTGCTCTTTCTTTCCTTTGACCATCTCGGAGTCTTTTTTGATTATTGCTTCGTAGACTTTCAAGTTGCCAACCAACTCGTCAAGTTGAAGAGTTGACAAGTTCTTCGATTCTTCAATCGTCATAACTTTAGCTCGCCATTTTGGATGAAGAGCCCTAATAAATTTCCTGACAAAATTCTTACTAGAAAAACTCTCATCAAGTGCCTTTAAACTTGTGATGATTGTGTTAAACCTAGCAAACGCATTATCAATTGATTCCTCTTCCGGAATCGTGAATTGTTCATATTGTTGAACAAGAAGATCTATTTTATTATCTTTGACTTGACTATTACCTTGGTGAGTTATTAGTAAAGAGTTCCAAATTTCTTTTGCGGTTTCGCACATAAAGATTCTTTCGTATTCTTTACGTGGTAACGCATTATAAATAACCATTTTAGCCTCATTATTTTTAGAAAGTTTTCTTTTTAAATCATCACTTTGTTTTTCAAAAGGTACAACTTCATCCTTTTTAGTTTAAAGATTATGTTGAATAGGTAAAAAATCACCATTAGTAATAACATGCCAAAGATCTAGATCTTTTGACTTCACATAAGTTTCGAATCGATTTTTCCAATATAAAAATCCATCACTTTCAAATAGTGGTGGTCTTTGCATAGATTGCCCTTCTAAATATTTTTCAGATTCCATAGATCGTTTCAAGTTTTAAAATATAGTTTATTTTAAAAATCTTGTTTGACGTGGCTCCTGATACCAATTGTGGAAAACTAGAAGGGGGGTTGAATAGTTTTACGTCTTTTTTAATTTATGAAAAACTTTTGTTTACTTTTTAAAAACTTCGATTCTATCTTATGTGAATTCAACTCTTGATCAATATGAACAAATATAAACAAATATAGATAAGCAATGCAAGTAAAGTAAATATAATGAAATGAAAGAAAGAGATGGAAAGATCAAACCACAACACGGAGATTTATAGTGGTTCGGATACAAGGACACCTTCCTTGCCCTACTCCACTCCTCGAGTCACCTACTCGAGAGTTTTCTTCACTATGTCAACAAACTCCCTTATGGCGGAGAAAACCTTACACAACTTTAGCTTACACCGGCTTAACGACACAAAGCTAGATGTCGAGTTCTAATCGTAGCTAGAACCAATCTCACGACTTGTACACAACTTCTACACAACTTAATCACGACTTCTTCACGACGGCTTCACGACTTCTTCACGACTTCTTCAAGACTTCTTCTTCACGACTACTTCACGACTACTTCACAACTACTTCTACACTACTTCTTTACAACACAACTAGTTACTTACACTTAGATCTACTTATCACAACTATACAACACTTTACACAACTACAATGATGATATGAGTTAAACTATAATACTTCTTCACCAGTTGAAGGAGTATTCTTCTTTTGCACTTTGATGGTGGAAGCTTGGATCACTTAGAAACCAATGCTTAAGAGAATATGATCAAAGGGTTTTTGAAAGGATTTACAAGATTTAAAACAGAATGTTTGGGTGTGCAAAAGGTGAGTAAAAATCCAGGGGAAGGCTGGTATTTATAGGAGAAAATTTTGGACAGCTGGAGCCTACTGGAGCGTGGCCGGCCCCCTTAAATAGGGGGGCGGTCCCCTTAATTTTAAGGGGGCTGCCTAGTATAATTAAGGGGGCCGCCCCTCCCTAGCCGTTTCCCAGATTTGTCTTTTTGTGGGGAAGGTTTTTCTGGAACATTTTTACTGATTTTGGTTGAAAATTTGAATTTATAAATTTATAATGAATTAAACCTTTTTATTTATTACCAAAAATGTTTTTCTAAAAGATATAAAATGTTTTTGACATTTTATAAAAAATCTAGTGTTTAAGAAAATGTTCCTTTGATCATATAATGCATTAAGCATTAGTTCATTCATACCTTAAGTGATTTGAGTTGTAGAAATAGATATTTACATCTAAATACTTGTTTACGTCATAATTTTCCGATTAATGATTTTACATTTTGTGATTATCAAAACGTAGAGATATCGAAAAATATTAATAACGTGTTTAGGCATTATTTATATCAACAAAATGTACATGTCATACTTAAAGACCATTTTTATTAGAACTTGTTAAGTATATAGAAATTATGTACCAAGCATAATTAAGATCATAATTTATATATATAGCTAAATTGCATCAATGTTTATTTTCAAAAACCTAAGACAAGCGTATATCTATTTAGGTTCATCGTAGAGCTTTGCGGCTATTTTTCCTCACTGGCTTATTGCATACTACTTCCTTTATTCACGGTGAGTTCATAGCCTCGCCTTTACTCATTTTAATGTTTTATAAACCTCGCGAGGGGGATACATGCTAGTTTTAAAAACTGAATACAAGTAGTTTTTGGTATGCTGGACCCGATTACATGATTATAGTTATTGAGTATCTCTTGCCATTGAAAGTCCCTAACATCATGAACCGTTAATTCCATGGGAAACGCTAATATTATGAATATGCATATTTGGTTTGACGAGCCTGTCCGGGAGAGTAGCGCTCACTTTAACGGGTAGCATAATATTGAGTATATCTTGGTAAAATTGGCAAACTTACCTCTTTAGGGCATACTTTATTTCAGTTAAGTTTCGGTGTCATGAGTCTTAATACTATAATCTGATTACACAACTTGTATATGCATTACTTGTCGCCCGATGAATGATACTTGTATTCAACTTATTACTTATTAAACTCTATGGATTTCACTCAACTTTATGTTGACCTTTTTAGCATGTTTTATCCCAGGTCCGTGATACGTTAAAGCTTGGATGGGCGGCGAAAAGATATGGATATCTGAAATGATGGCCCATGTTTTAAAATCACATTCGATGAAACTTAAACTTTTAAACTTATGCCATGTTTAAACTTATGTTGCTTCAAACACTTGTGTTGTGTTGAACTTTGGGACCTTCTTTTGCTTACTTTGATTTAATCGAATGTGAATGTTTTATTATAAACGTCTCTATTTTGAGTCGTTTACTATGCTTGTACGATGTGACTAATTAATAGCACCCCATGATGTATTCCGCTGCGTTCCGAAAATGGGGGTGTTATATCAAAATACTCTCTCAAAAGTCCAAATTCGTCCTTAGAAGTCCAGGAGACTTTGGAGGTTCAAGAAGTCAACACCAATACTTTGGGTATCATTACCTTATCATTTGTAATCTATTTCCAATCATTGTAAGACTTTCAATTATGGTTTCTAATGTTCAACGTTCTGAGTTTATGTTAGTGTTTGCTATGAGTGGCTAGTGCATTTGAGCACTTGCTTAGATGATGTGTATTGCTTATTGATTTGCATATGATTATGATAACATGTTTTAATTCAATTTCAAGTTGATTCTAAGATCCAATTGTTATTAAGTTTCATAGTGACATTTGTTAATCAAGTTTAACTAGTTGTTAATAATTCTAAGGGTCGAAAGATTTATTGTTATTCAACTAGTTATAATCATTTGTCTATGAATGATTGTTTTTACCCATTATTTTTTATTAAACAAAGAAAGTTAATTGTGGTTGTAATAAGAATGCTTTTTGTCTATCAAATTGGATTGATTGTAAACTATTTCAAGGGTCGGAAGATTAGTAGTTTATGATCGATTGTAACCTATTTGTCTATGAATCGGTTACCTTTTGCATTGACCATTTCCTAAGCATTTTTGATAAAACAAAAGATTATTTTTGTGTTTAAGTTTGTTACCTCAAACTTATGAACCTTGAATTGATCTTGAATTGATTGGTTAAACGTAATGCTTGTTTTTATGAACTAAAATCTTGACGAAGGTTTAATTTGTAGAAACAATAGATTAGTTCTCCAAACTAATTATCATAACCAACATGTGGTCAAAAGTTATCACAATCATGCTTATCAAGAGTAGTATATTAGTCTAAGCAAGTGTAGTTTTAGTCACTTGAACTATTATATTTTCATCATTGCTTGTTTAAGGAATTTACTCTTAGTAGCTTACAATTCGATTCACTCACAAATCCCTGCGAACGATCCTGACTTACCATCATAATCTTGCTATAACGGACGAGTTTACTTGCTCATATGTGTTATTTCTAGATTCGGTAATTCGACCTTTATAAATTTAAAACTTGTACACACGCGTAACACATCAAGTTTTTGGCGCCGCTGCCGGGGATTTTGATTGTGTTTCTGTAAGTTTTAGAGGTCCCTTTTCTTTCCAAGTCCGTTTTAGAAAGAAAAAAAAAGGTTTTCCGAGCAGTCCATCCGATCGGTTTCACATTCATCCGATCGGTTGCCCATTTTTCACTTTTTACCGAGACAACCATCCGATCGGTATTCATTTTATCCGATCGGATCCTTCCAAAACCAATTTTACCGAGTCTCTCATCCGATTGGTTTGCCATTCATCTTATCGGATCACCAATCTGATTTTCCAAATTGTTTTCATTCTTCGCTCGTGTGTTTAGACATTGCCTCGATTCTCTTGGGAATTGTATGAACACTCGTTCAACTGGAGTAGAACCAATTTCACCTCTTTCCTATCCCGAAAGTTTAATTCGAACAAGAACAAGAAGAAGAAGAACACCCTTTGTTTCATTAGCCAACCGTGTACCAAGAGTACCAAACCAACCGTTTGATAACCTTTTCGAAGCCAAAGTCGTTTATAACCCATTCACTGATCAACCTTTTCCCATGGCTGACGATCATCCCATGTGGGCCGCCAACCGAGCCGTAGCACCCACTCCTGGATCTGCTATTGTTCCTATTAACCTTGGTAACAATTTCATTGTGAAAGGACACCACCTTTCTATGATCAAAGACCGTCAATTTGATGGCCGTTCGAGGGCCGATCCTCACAAACACATTGCCGAATTCATCAAAATTTGTGGCATGTTCCGATATGGCGAAACAGATGTCGACGCCATTAAACTCAAACTTTTTCCATCATCACTTGCTGGAGATGCAAAAGTGTGGTATAACGAATTAACCCCAGGAATTATCAATACTTGGGAGGAGATGAGGCAAGCTTTTGTAAGCCGATTCTTTCCACCTGCCATGTTTGACCGACTCATGGGAGAAATTCGTGCTTTCACACAAAATCCTAACGAATCACTCGTCGAAGCCTGGCTTCGTATGAAAGATTTGCTTCGCAGCTGTCATGGACATGGTTTAGGACGAGGAACCATTATCCAAATCTTCTACCATGGACTTGATGAAGCATCTCAAGAAATTCTTGATGCTGGAGGAATTTTTCTCTATAAGACTCCTAATCAGGCATATCAATTGCTTGAAGACCGAGTACTTCTCAAACTCGATTGGTCAACAGATGCCAAAACCAAACCCTTAAGAAAAACCGTTGCTTTTGCTGAAAGTTTCGAAACCTCTAAACTCATGAAGAAAATGGAAGCCTTGACTTCCAAAATCGACTCGCAATACAAAGATCTTAAAGGAGAAATGAAAGAAATGCGAGACGGTTGCAACAACTGTGGAGGTAATCACCCATCATCAGAATGTGACGATCAACCAATGGGCGGACCTAAAGAAGGAGAAGCCAATTATGTTCAAGGAGGATACCGTGGAGGCGGTTATCGTGGTAATTATTACGGAAGAAATTCGGTAAATTGGCAAGATTGCCAACAAAGGGATAACAACCGTGATTCTCAACCACGAGTAGACAATCAAACTCCAAAGACCTCTAATAAAAAACCAGAAGAATCCGATTTTGAGAAAATGATGAGAGAATTCGTAACTGCTCAAAAATCAACCAATGAGTTCGTCAAGAACCAATTTTTCAATCTCAAAACCAAAGTTGAGCAAGGTCAGAAAAATCATCAAGCATCTATTCAAGATCTCGAAAATAAGTTCGGTAGACTTTCTGATCAAATTTCTTCCCGACCATCTGGTTCATTACCAAGTAATACCCAATCCAACCCTAAACCAACATCATCTGGATCAAACGATAAAACTTATCGTCCACCACAGACTAGAAATGAGCATATCAATGTTGTATTCACAAGAAGGGGTCTCTCTTATGATCTACCACCCAATCCAAATGATACCACGATCATTCATGATGAAAGTGAGGATGAAGCTGAAGAAGCCGAGAAGGAAAGTACTTCAAAAACACCACCCAAACCCATCCCACCAGTTAAAGCGTACACACCAAAAATTCCATATCCTCAGAGCCTTAAGAAAGAAAAGATGGAAGAGTGTTATAAGAAGTTTGTTGAAATGATCAAAGAGGTTAGACTCAATGTACCCCTTGTTGATGTTCTAGCTGGAATGCCCAATTATGGGAAATTTTTAAAGGAACTTCTGAATAACAAGAACAAGTTGGAACAAATATCCGCTACCTTTCTCAATGAAGAATGCTCAGCCATTGTTCAAAAAAAAATTCCACCAAAACTCAGAGATCCCGGAAGTTTTCTTATTCCATGCACGTTAGGAAACAACATCACATGTGATGCTTTAGCCGATCTTGGTGCAAGTATCAATTTGATGCCCTATTCGTTGTATTCTAAACTTTCCATCAATACTTTGAAACCTACAAGGATGAGTATTCGATTAGCCAATCATTCTTACCAATATCCTATTGGAATTGCTGAGAATATGCTTGTCCAAGTTGGTAAATTTGTTTTTCCCGTGGATTTTGTGATCTTAGAAATGGAGGAAGATAGTAGAGTACATCTTATTTTAGGAAGACCTTTCCTAAAAACCGTTGATGCGATCATCAAAGTAAAAGGAAAAGAACTCAACCTTGGAGTTGGAGAAGATAGAATTACTTTTTTAATCGATAAAGCAATGCAATACCCATATTCCAGTGATGACACTTGTTTTAACATTGACGTAATCGATGAAGTCACTGATGAAGAATTGGATGCATTTACTTGACGATTTTGATCCATTCATGACTACTTCGGAGAAAATTAGTGAAACAGATCATTATAAAGAATTCGTTGATTTTATGGAAGTAAAGTTTGAAGAAGATGAAGAAGAAGAAGTTGAAAAAGGAGAAATAGCAGAAGAGAATTTTGAGGAAATCACTTTTAATGATCAATTAAGGATCAAAACATCTCTTCGAGAACCACCAACTGATCTTGAGCTGAAACCACTTCCCGATCATCTTGAATATGCCTACTTGGAGGATAATTCACTTCTTCCAGTAGTCATATCATCGTTGCTCAATGACTATGAAAAAGAATGTCTCATCTCTGTTCTCAAGAGACATAAAGAAGCTTTTGCGTGGAAAACCTCTGATATTCCAGGAATTAGCCCTGATTTTTGTAAACACAAAATCAATTTCGAAGAAGGTGTTAAACCCGTTGTGGAAAGACAACGTCGACTCAATCCCAACATGAAAGAAGTTGTTAAGAAAGAAATCATCAAACTTCTTGATGCCGGTATCATTTACCCCATCGAGGATAGTCCTTGGGTGAGTCCAGTTCACTGTGTTCCGAAAAAAGGAGGAATGACTGTTGTGACTAACGAACGGAATGAATTAGTTCCTACTAGAACTGTCACTGGATGGCGAGTATGTATTGACTACATAAAATTGAACAAAGCCACCAGAAAAGATCATTTTCCTTTACCCTTTATGGATCAAATGCTTAAGAGATTAGCAGGGAACGAATACTTTTGTTTCCTTGATGGTTTTTCAGGATATTTCCAAATTCCTATTGATCCTGCCGATCAAGAAAAGACTACATTCACATGTCCCTTTGGAACCTACGCTTACCGGCTTATGCCTTTCGGTCTTTGTAATGAACCAGCGACTTTTCAAAGGTGTATGATTGCAATATTCCAAGACATGCTTGAAACATCTATGGAAGTTTTCATGATTGACTTTTCAGTTTTTGGAAGCTCATTTGAAGCTTGTCTTTCTAATCTCGATAAAATGCTCGAAAGATGTGAAGCTGCACATCTAGTTCTCAACTGGGAAAAATGTCATTTCATGGTGACTGAAGGAATTGTGCTAGGACACAAAATTTCCAGTGCAGGAATGGAGGTTGATAAAGTGAAAATCGATGTTATCACCAAATTACCACCTCCAACAAACGTTAAAGCCGTTAGAAGTTTTCTAGTACATGCCAGTTTCTACCGCCATTTTATTAAAGATTTTTCAAAAATATCTCGTCCAATGACGAAACTTCTTGAAAAAGATTCTGTTTTTTACTTCAATGCAGATTGCATGAAGGCATTCGAAACGTTGAAAAACCAATTGACTAGTGCACACATTATGGTTTCACCTAATTGATAACTACCATTCGAGCTCATGTGCGATGCAAGCGATTTTGCTGTTGGAGCTGTATTAGGACAACGTGAAGGAAAACATTTCCGTCCTATATACTTCGCTAGCAAAACACTCAACAATGCTCAACAAAATTACACGGTTACGGAGAAGGAATTGTTAGCCGTTGTTTTTGCTTTTGACAAATTCAAATCTTATCTTGTGCTTTCAAAAACAATTGTGTTCACTGATAACTCAGCGCTCAAATATCTGTTTACCAAACAAGATGCAAAACCGCGTCTTATCCAATGGATTTTGCTACTCCAAGAATTTGACATAGAAATCAAAGATAAGAAAGGAGCAGAAAATCTAGCTGCTGATCATTTGTCTCGTCTCGAGAATCCAAATTTGGAAGAGTTAAAGGAAGAAGAGATTGATGATTATTTCCCTGATGAAACTCTCATGACTGTTGATACAGTTGATGAAAACGAAATTTCGTGGTTTGCAGATTATGCAAATTATCTCGTTGGAGGAATTCTCAAAAAAGGATTAACTCATGCCCAATGAAGTAAATTCTTTTCAGAACTAAAACACTATTGTTGGGAAGAACCCTATCTTTTCAAGATGTGTCCCGAGGGGATGATCAGAAGATGTCTTTATGGTTCCGAAACAAGAAGAATTCTTGATGAATGTCATCATGGCCCAACTGGGGGACACTATGGTCCTTCCACCACAGCTAAAAAAGTTTTTGATGCTGGTTTCTATTGGCCAACAATTTTCAAAGAAGCCCATACTCTTGTTCAAAACTGCGATGCTTGCCAAAAATTCGGTAGTCTTTCTCGTAGAGATGAAATGCCTGAAAAGAGCATTCAAGTCTGCGAAATATTCGATATTTGGGGAATCAATTTTATGGGACCATTTCCTAAATCGCACAAATACGAATACATTCTCATTGCTATTGATTATGTTTCCAAATGGGCTGAAGCAGAAGCTCTACCCACAAATGATGCACGAGTTGTTGTTAATTTTCTCAAAAAGCTTTTCACTCGTTATGGAATTCCTAAAGCTTTAATAAGTGATCGAGGAACCCATTTCTGTAACAGAAAAATGGAGAAAATCATGAAACGATATGGAGTTCATCATCGTTTTGCTACAGCTTATCACCCACAAACCAGTGGTCAAGTCGAAAATACCAACAGAGCCTTAAAAAGGATACTTGAAAAAATGGTCAAAGACAATCCCGCCATTTGGTCGAGAAAACTAGATGATGCTTTGTGGGCATTTCGTACGGCTTATAAAACGCCAATTGGTACAACACCATACAGACTCTTGTATGGAAAAACCTGTCATTTGCCGTTCGAAATCGAACATCGCGTTTACTGGGCACTCAGAAGCTGTAACCCTGATCTCAAAATAGCTGGAGAAAAGAGATTTTGCAATTGCATGAACTCGATGAACTAAGACTCCAAGCTTACGAGAACCCAAAGCTTTACTAAGCCAGAACCAAAGCTTATCATGACAGAAAGCTTAGAATTAGGAAAGAATTCAAAGCTGGAGACAAAGTTCTGCTCTTCAATATGAAATACAAGTTCAAAGCTCCTAAGCTGAAACCGAAATGGTTCGGTCGATATATAGTGAAACATGGATTTCCATCTGGATATGTTGAATTATATGACAAACAAGGTGGAAGTTTCATTGTTAATGGTCACCGAATTAAATTGTACTATGATAAGGGGCAAATGAACGAGATTTCTATCAAAGAGATTCCGCCTGAATCAGAATATGAAGCTATAACATTCATGGCGCCCTTTCCGGCTGATTATAAGAAAAACACTCCTTGGGCCGAAGAAACTGGTTATATCTATGATGTTCTTCCTAGACCTTGGGAAAGAGTAAAATTGGAAGACATAGATGAAACTGGAGAAGGAATAGTGATAGGAAACGTGGTGTATGTTCCAAAATTCTCAAAGAAGAAACCAAAAATTGCACCAACGTAGCAAGAAAGAAGTTTGAGTCAGGCTGATGACTCGATAATAAAACAAAGGCTTCTCGGGAGGCAACCCGTGTATTTGCTAATTTTACTTCTTAATTTATTTTTCAAAGTGATTACACCCCAAAGTTTCTCTAATCCCTTAGCTGAACTTAAGTGTGGGGGTGTATCACTGACTTTTGAATAAAACGTAGAAATATTTCGTGTGTTTCTTTTGTTTTTAAGATTACTGCAGGTAATGATTACAAAGCTTGGACAATTGGATCAAAGAATCATATGGAGCTGAAAAATATGGTTTATTCTCTTATTTCCCTATTTTCATTCCTTGAAGTTCGTTTATCACATTGAGGACAATGCTTAACTTAAGTGTGGGAGGTGAATAGGAAAATAAGGATAGATTGTAAATTTTGAGCTAAATTTTAAATTTTGTTTGCCCTTGTGATCTAGTTATTTGTCATTTTTATGATTATATATTAGAATAACTGGATCTATCCAATGGTGAAACCTGTAATTTTTGAAAAATTGAGATGTGTCCAGATTAATATTGCAATCCATTCTGGGATTGATAACATTAGCTAGCACATATTATAGCCCTTCCACCTAAAATGTGAGGATTTAAGCCTGTTTCGTATTTAGAATACATCTTTTATGCTTTGATTCTTTTGCTACGAGTGTGCCGGTGATTTTATTTATTCTTGAACTTGTGCTTGTAAATCATGACGAGACCGTTGTGAGATCACATTTCGTGTGTGATATAAGTGTATATGCGTGATAATAGGCAACCTTAGGATTTAACCCAAATAGCCTTCCGTATTGATATGTAGCTAGTTACACTGACTAGTTAACCACCAATATAAACCCTTCTATTAGCATTTATCTTTAACGCTAGATACCCCTAGTTAAACCCTCTGAACCTATCTTTTTCTTTTGATTAAATCCAGAAAAATACAAAAAAATTTACACTTTTTAGCCTAGCCTTACCCTTAGTCAAGTCTTGGTTGGTTGCTAGCTATTTGGCAAGATGGATGTTATGTGGGAAATCATGAAAATTCGAAGAAAGTTGCAAACTCCAAGAGCAGTTATCGAAGTAAAGTGAAAGAAAAGTCATCGCAACTATATGATGACAAGTGAAAGTTTAAGGAAAAAAAGTCATCGCAATTATAAGGTGACAAGAATAGCCAATGAGCTATGGATTAATGTATTGATCAATCAAGTATGGATTTTTTTCTCAAGATTGCATGATAGTGGTTCGAAATAGCTAGCAACATCTGGTTAGTAGACTTTGACTAGTTTGTATATTCGTTATTATCAACCCTTTCTAAAACATATCCCATGTCTTATCCTACCCTTTTGACTTTGTGGAATTATCAAGTGTATTGACATGTAGTGACCATCCGATTTTTTGAGGAATTAGGTAGCGTTGTTAGCGATCTAAGGTTATCCTTAGTGACCATCCGTTATTTGGGGATGCAAGAATTCGTTGCTAGCGAGCTATTATGTTTTGCATAAGATAGTTGCACATAAGTCTAATATAACCCTTGAAGCCTTAAACCCGAATAAAAGACCTCTTTGATATGTATACTTGGTGCTCACGCCATGTCGGTGTAGTTTTGTTTCTTGTACAAGCCTATGGTAATATTTAAATCACGACTGAGCAAATGAGTGTGATTTCTCTTATATACTCCACCAACCATACAAATGAGTGTTTTGAGTGAATTATATTTCATTTCCTTTTCGTGAGGTGATTAGTAATGTTTATCAAGCAAGAAAATCATTTGGGTATTGTCAAATTTCTCGATGCTTAAACCATAAAAGCTTAAAATGATGAATCTAACTTGTACTGGTACTTGATAGAATTGCATCACATTTTTCTTAAACATACTCGAGTGCCATGTGGATTATTGTTTTTACTTCTAGATTTGCTTGAGGGCAAGCAAAGTTTAAGTGTGGGGGAATATGATAACGCTCAAATTGTGCATGTTTTTAGTAGCGTTATTCGTACTTTTATATATGTTATTTGGTTATATTTATACACTTTTGTTACTAAATCGCACCAAAGTTGTTTGCAAACTGTATGTAGCCAAAAACAGGAAAAAGAAAGAAAAAAGATGAAAAAATGAGGAAGAAGGAAATATTTATGATGGTACGAAGATTCTTATGTCAAGTTCCACACCAAATAGGCATTTCAAAGAATAAAGGTCCAAGTATTCAAGTTGACAAGCTTCAAGATAAAGAAAATATCAAGTTTGGATGAAGAACCATGAGCCATGAACAAGAAACAACCCAAACGACAAAAGTCCAAAAAGAGCACACAGCAGCACTCCATCCGATCGGATGCAGCCCGCAACCGAATCGGATGGAGGCAATTTCTGAAGACCAACCGATCGGTTGGATGCAATACCGATCAGTTGGATGTCGTCTGATTTGCCAAACTTCATCATTAAGGATACTATCCTTATGTGCACGATTCTAAAGCCTTCTATTGAGCATTCTAGACTATCCTAACTTACTTGGAGGCCAAGATGAAGCATTAAAGACCCTAGGCCTTGAGAGTAGTATAAATAGAGCTATTTGAGACACCAATTGATATACCATTCATATGCTTTTTCATATTATCATCAACCATTCATCAAAATACTCTCTCAAAAGTCCAAATTCGTCCTTAGAAGTCCAGGAGACTTTGGAGGTTCAAGAAGTCAACATTTGAAGGTCAAAACATCAAGAAGTCAACACCAATACTTTGGGTATCATTACCTTATCCTTTGCAATCTATTTCCAATCATTGTAAGACTTTCAATTATGGTTTCTAATGTTCAACGTTCTGAGTTTATGTTAGTGTTTGCTATGAGTGGCTAGTGCCTTTGAGCACTTGCTTAGATAATGTGTATTGCTTATTGATTTGCATATGATTGTGATAACATGTTTTAATTCAATTTCAAGTTGATTCTAAGATCCAATTGTGATTAAGTTTTATAGTGACATTTGTTAATCAAGTTTAACTAGTTGTTAATAATTCTAAGGGTCGAAAGATTTATTGTTATTCAACTAGTTATAATCATTTGTCTATGAATGATTGTTTTTACCCATTATTCTTGATTAAACAAAGAAAGTTAATTGTGGTTGTAATAAGAATGCTTTTTGTCAATCAAATTGGGTTGATTGTAAACTATTTCAAGGGTCGGAAAATTAGTAGTTTATGATCGATTGTAACCTATTTGTCTATGAATTGGTTACCTTTTGCATTGACCATTTCCTAAGCGTATTTGATAAAACAAAAGATTATTTTTGTGTTTAAGTTTGTTACCTCAAACTTATGAACCTTAAATTGATCTTGAATTGATTGGCTAAACGTAATGCTTGTTTTTATGAACTAAAATCTTGACGAAGGTTTAATTTGTAGAAACAATAGATTAGTTCACCAAACTAATTATCATAACCAACATGTTGTCAAAAGTTATCACAATCATGCTTATCAAAAGTAGTATATTAGTCTAAGCAAGTGTCGTTTTAATCATTTGATTTATTATATTTTCATCATTGCTTGTTTAAGGAATTTACTCTTAGTAGCTTACAATTCGATTCACTCACAAATTCCTACGAACGATCCCAACTTACCATCATAATCTTGCTATAACGGACGAGTTCACTTGCTCGTATGTGTTATTTCTAGATTCGGTAATTCGACCTTTATAAATTTAAAACTTGTACACACGCGTAACACATCAAGACGTTATGGACCCAGTAACGCACTGCACTAAACCTTCTAAGCCACTCAAGTTCTCTTAAAAGGATTTGTTTCATTCTCACGGGGAACCCTGGATAATCTATCGACCGCTCATTACGAGTTATGTTGATATTGAAACAGGAGACACCGCTCCAGTCTCCGACTACCAAAATTGTACTTATCGAGTCTAAAGACGCGAGATACATCATAAGATCTCATAGGAACACTTGATACATCTACACTGGTTGTTCAACATTAAGGACACCAGTTGTAAACTTATGAGTCCTACGCAGATCTTAACAATCTGCTAGAACATTTATGAGGGAACTTACAAATGTAATTCTCAGTGATTGAATGGAAATTCCTGCCAGGGTCAACATCAAACAGCCCTGAAAGCAGGTCACTTCGGTAATTCCTTGTGGATTACGCTTAGTGGTCGCGTCGGTTTCAAACAGTCTACAGTCGTGGAGTGAACTCCAACGACTGACCTAATCACTGATGTACTTCGGTAGATCTTGTAAGCCCTCTTGGGGGTATCCGATTTAGGAACGGCCTTGGTAAGGATTAGAGAAAGTTTTCACACTATGCTGTTAACAATCTCGAAGTCCGAACCTGTAAGTACCGGACGTTTTATTGCTAACTGTCGTATACAGGAATCTCTGGCGGTTGCAGATGATTGCAGAAAAGATGCCGATTCATCACCCCATGCTCACACTTCATCATCATAATCCAAGAAATCATGATAAATGAAAGACTTTCAACACCGCTTCCGCTATTCTGATGCTGAATATCATGATCCAGAAAAGTGTGAGCATGCCGGTCCAATTATCACTTTATCACAAGGATGCAACAGTACAAAGAGAACGACACACAAACTACCAAAACTGATAAATGCAATGAATGCTCAACAATCACTTACCAAAGGAACATTCATCAGAAGATCACGACTTCAAGTACAAACTTTACCTATTGTGAAGAATCAAAGACTACGAGCTAGAAAATTAAGTTCATCAGAGTGCTAGAATTCAAATTGTAATTTCCGGGGTGACCTCCCTTAGGGGGAGATTGTTAGGAATATAAATATTCATATGAAAGACTCGGTCACCCCGAGTACGTATCTATTAGCATTAAGTTAGCTCGTAGGCTTATTAGTATTAGTTTAGTTATCGTAATACTAGTTTAGTAATAGTAATATTTGTGGAAGTGGGTCGGGTCTTTACTCACTGTCAGCTCACTCCACAGCCCATGTGGGGCGTATTGTATGTAACTATAAACACTCTTTCCCACCCAATGGAAAGGGTTGGATGTTCATTTGCTTTCAATCTAATAGATTAAATTTTCTCTTACTAGAACATCTCTCTCTCTCTCTCTCTAGATTCGGCCAAGTTCTAATCCGACCTTATGTTATGACATTAAGTATTCTACAATTAGTTTCTTTTGTTTTACCTTTTTTCTTGAAGGCCTCATTTTTGTACTGCTTTTGAATCTTAATGAGATTAATTTATAACTACTTCAAGAAGAAAATGGCAATTACATGTTGCATTTTGGTCTCAAAATATTCTTTGGGTAATCTTTTCATTTCTAATCTAGATTTACCACGGCATTCTCGTAGCAACGCGCGGGTTCTCTCACTCGTTCGATTCTAAAATAGACTTTGGATGTGTTGTCACGTGTCAATGTTTTATCAAAAGAATATAATGTTAGCATGATAGAAATATATATTTTTTACATTAACCTTGATGCGTTTTACACATTAAGCTAAAATCAACTAACTATTTTACAATATTCACACAACAAGTCAATATTACAATGTTTTAAATATGAATTGAACTCACAACCATTTAATTGAAGAACATTTTCACATAGAGAAATGATTGGGAAGACTAAAGATGTGCCCAATTTCATACCTAAACATGTGTGTTAATGGTTTATTGGTTTGTGAGATAGTATTTAATTTAGGGGAGCCGATATACATAACACTTAAATTTTCGTATTAAAAATGGTTAAAGCTGGAAATAAAAAAGGTATAAAATGTGCATAAAATAAAAAATTTTAGGGGGGCTACAACCTCACTCGATCCCTTCTGTATTTCGTCCCTGATTTAAAGTCATTAACATACCTGTTTGTGTAAAATGACAATGTACGCGTCAAATTGATACACATAATGATTAACGCTGAAAATGAAAGTACCGTTTCAAAATCGAGTTTTATATTTTTCTTGCAAATAACAAGTTGAACCATAACGAAACTACTTTAAATGAAATATTACAATGACTTTTTATATCTTTGTACTATTGAAATTGAATAATTTTAAAGAATCTCGGAATTCAAATGTTCTAGAATCTAGACAAGTTTAAAACTACAAAGGAGGTTGACAAACCCCACATCTAATCATCTAAAGAAAAGTAATACAATAATTTTTTAAATTTTTTTAGCCATGTTTAAATGATGAATATAAAAATCCTTGACAATTTGACATTGAAAAGATCGTTGATAAAGTCAGTGGTATAGTGAAAACTTGAAAGTATTGGCCAACTCTCAAGTAACACAAGTTGGTGGTGAAGCATCTTTGAAGATATATGGGCAAATTGTCATTAGCGCTTAGTAAGTTGTTAACTTAAGGATGAGGTCAAATATATGTCAGCTTACCATGTTAACTTTGTTCATACTCCCTCCATCGTATGTCATAAGTCTGGAAGTATGATTTTGCATAAAAGATGTATTATTACCAAAAGGCTTGTGTCCCTATTGGCATCTCATGTCGTTTGAGAATGCTCATAAACAATTATTATGGGTTTAAGTCATGCTTAAGACATGCATGTGAGATAGTTAATTAACGTTAAAAAAATTTGAGATGCATCATTTGTTACAAGATTATATATAACAATCATTCCCACATTGGTGTAAGATCAGAAACTTAAGTACCTTATAAGTCCAAATAAGTGGCTAACCATTGACTTGTTCAATGGTTTTCAGTTGGAATCGCGAGTCCCGGCCTGCTTTGGAATGGGCTTTACAAACTGGAAATCCATTGTGATGGTTTTATTGCCGCCTGAGTAATACCTTTACCGTCTTTTTCTAGTCGGAATCGCAAGTCCCAGCTTTGGGATGGGCGTTACAAACCGAAATTCTATACATGTGGGTTTTTAATGCTAGCTAGTCTCCCTGCATTGGGATGGTGTTACAACACCACGAGAGTGGTATTATTACCTTCCTGTTTGGGTAAAGCGACAAGTTTTAACATCCCTGTTGGAAAACATAATCCATTAATCTTTGTTATGTTAGAATAAAGGGCTGCAAATTTTCTGGTTTGGGCCAGCAGGCCAACAAACCCAATAGATTGAAATGATGGCAGTTGTAGACAGTTAGAAACGATGGCAGTTATAGGTTAAGAGACACATCACTTCATAGAAACCGTTTGTGAAACAACACAACCCTTAGTATGTGTCTATTCGTATTGTATATATACATATGTCTGTAATCAGAGTTAACCCTTTTCTGTTTATTATATCAAATTAATAAAGGGTTCAACCCCAATCTTCTTGTTTCCTACTGTTGTGATAATATTCATCAAATTCTACTCTTGTTAATCATGATGTTGCTCGATCAGGAACAGAAAGAAACCTGTACTACCATTCTATCAGTGGTATCAAACATGATACTTATTTCATGTGTTTAATTCGATCCTGGTACGGCAGAGACATAAATCTGCATTCTATCATTCTACATTTGGCATCAGAAACTACGGTTAAAGATCCTGGAAGATTATGAAGAAAGAAACCTGTGAAAGAAAAAACCATCCCTGGAATTGCAAGAAACTTGTGATCAACATACGTGAGGTGTGAAAATTTGTGTGAGGCAAAAACAATCTATGAGAGATGTGAATACAAGACAACCTGTGAGAGATAAGAATACATTGCAACAACCTGTGAAGATGGAAAGAATTCAGTGAGTGGATCAAATCAAGAACAACACAGAAGAGAAAGAAAGCATAAGAGAAAGGAAGCATGAACAAGAAGAATCAAGGAACAAAAAGATTGAAGAAACAAAGATTAATAGATTAGGGGGAATATGTTGGAAAATATAATCCATTAATCTTTGTTATGTTAGAATAAAGGGCTGCAAATTTTCTGGTTTGGGCCAGCAGGCCAACAAACCCAATAGATTGAAATGATGGCAGTTGTAGACAGTTAGAAACGATGGCAGTTATAGGTTAAGAGACACATCACTTCATAGAAACCGTTTGTGAAACAACACAACCCTTAGTATGTGTCTATTCGTATTGTATATATACATATGTCTGTAATCAGAAGTTAGTTAACCCTTTTCAGTTTATTATATCAAATTAATAAAGGGTTCAACCCCAATCTTCTTGTTTCCTACTGTTGTGATAATATTCATCAGATTCTACTCTTGTTAATCATGATGTTGCTCGATCAGGAACAGAAAGAAACCTGTACAACCATTCTATCAGTGGTATCAAACATGATACTTATTTCATGTGTTTAATTCGATCCTGGTACAGCAGAGACATAAATCTGCATTCTATCATTCTACAATCCCTGTTTGGGTATGACGAGGTAACCTATCAAAGGGTGTCAAAAACATGTAAATACAAACATCATATCCTCTAATTCTTTTAAGCACTTAAGATAATTAGAAAAACACCACATACCCCAATAGCATTTGTTTTCGTGAAAAAATGAAGTGATACTAAGTAAACTGTTAAGCATTCAAAGCAACAAGTTGCATACTTAAGCATAAACCCTTTTGTATATTCGGTATTTTTCCTGGTCAATATTATCTTTCCTTTCATATGTATATTCTAAATATGATTTTTTGGCTATATTTAGTCGTTTAATGTTGAAGCAAAGTAAACTGTGAAGCTATAGTCCAAGGTTTAGGGGTTTTCAAATGGTTATGTTGTATCGGAATCACAATCACAAAGATGACAATCATTTATTAAGATTTATTTTAGTGTATTCGATCAAATGTATCAGCTTACCTATTGTTAACTTGAGGATGTGATTTTTTTTTTTTTTTTTTGCAGTACAATGACAGGTTTATGAATCACTTGTCAAGTTTGCTTCATTTAACTTTGTTTATTCTCCCTCCATATGTTAATAATTAGTTTGGAAGTTATGATCTTGCATCAAAAATGTATTATCTGTTACAAGATAGTATGTGACAATTTGTCCCACATTGGTATTAGATAATAAGCTTGAGCTTCTTATAAGTCCAAAGTGGTGACAGGCTAACGTAGTTCATCATGGTGTTTTAGTTGAAGTCCCTAGTCTCTCCCTGTGGAAGAGTATTACACTCTAATACAAACTAAAACATCATGAGAGTCTTTTAAAAGTCCTTGTTGGTTTAATTACAAGTCATATTTAACATCCCTCTTTGTTTTTAAGTCTCTTTTTAAGTCATTAACATCCCTTTTTGGGTAAAATTACAATGTACCCTTTAAAAGGATACATATAAAACTTGAACATGCTGTTTAAGTTGGAGTCGCTAGTCCTTGCTTTGGGAAACCCTATTGGATATTAAACCAAATATAGTCTAGTTATAAAGTATAGGGGTCTTGGTGTCATTAGTTAAAGTAAAGTTTAGTGGCAATATGTCATTGTATATAGTGTAGGGGTTGTTTATGTCAAATTGAAAGTTTATAACTGGTCACAACGTTTCATCAGAAGTTGTGTCGGTTGGTACTGTATAAATAGGGGTCAAAGTCTTTGTAAACTATAGTGATTTCTATTGTAATACAATTCCAGTTTGATTGTGTGTAATTGATGATCTTGTAAACCCCAAAATTTCTAACAATTGGCATCAGAGACTAGGGTTGGATTGATTAACAAAGACTGCAGATTTATTGATCAAGAAACGATCGATTAAAACAAAGGCAGCGGATTTGCGGTTTCGATCATGAGTACGGGATTGAAAGAGATACCAAAGGAAGAACGAATTGAAGATTTGTGGTTGTTTGTTCGAGGATTTGAAAAGAACAGAAGGACGATTTTTGTTGTTGTTGCTGTTCGGAAAAGGGAGACGGAAGAAACAAATTGGTTTTGGTTGGCTGCTCGAAAAAGGAAATCATATTCCTTTTGATATTGCGGTTCAAAGAAAAAAACAAAGAATTCAATATTTTGTTGTGGTTCGTTGTGCAAGGAAAAGAAATTAAAACTCCTTTAATTTCTAAACAGAATTTGCAGAATCAAGAATTGCGGAACCGAACACAGTGAGATAAGTATTATTTTTTTTCAATTTCGAATTGTGGGTATCTAGTGTTGGAATTTAGAATTATTACAATTAGAAAAGGGTTAAGAATAGTGGTTTGGATTTGTTAGACAACCGGTAGAAACTCGTGTATTGTTTTTGGTGAATTGAAACAATTGGTTTTGGATTTGTCTTACAACCGGAGGAACCCGTATACTATTCTTGGATTAGGAACAATAGCTTTTGTGGTGAAAAACAGGAAATTGTTTCAGGAGGATTTAAAAACTATAGTTTTTGGTGAAAAAAACAGGATATTGTTCTTAGTGTTTAAACAACAGGTTACGATAAAACCAGGGGATTGTTTTTGGTGATTAAAACAATAGGTTTCGATAAAACCAGGGTAGGTTTTTGGGAAAGAAACCAGGGCGTTGTTTTGGTGGAAATCAATAGGTTTTTGGGAAAGTAACCAGGGTGTTGTTTTGGTAAACAATAGGTTTTGGGAAAGAGACCAGGGTGTTGTTTTGGCATAAACAATAGGTCTTGAAAAACCAGTGTGTTGTTTGGAGTAAGCAATAGGTTTTAAAAACCAGGAAATTGCGGTTGTTTAAGAATAGTTGGTTAGAAGGGAACCAGGGTACTATTCTTGGAAGATACAGTAGGTAAACCGTTGGTTAACTAGGGTGCTGTAGGTGTTAGGAACAACTGGTTCAGGAAAACCAGGATATTGTTCAGGACGTTTGGTTTGGTAAAAACCAGTGTAGAAAAATAAAGTTTTTCACTTAGATCAAGATTGGAAAAGGAAAAAAGAAAAGGAAGATGACAGGCAATGGATCGAATGATAAGAATAAGGAAATCATAACCGTAAAGGAGACAACAATGAATTTCCAGTATCCAGTGTTAAACTCTACAAACTATACGATTTGGGCAGTAAAAATTAAAGCAATTTTTAATGTCCATGGAATTTGGGAAGCGGTTGAACCAACGCAAGGAACTGAAGTCGATCAGAAGAAGGATAACACGGCAATTGCAATGCTATATCAAGCAATTCCAGAAAGTATGGTATTGCAAGTTGCTAACCTTAATTCGGCAAAGGAGATTTGGGATGCGTTGAAGATTCGACATGTTGGAGTTGATAGAGTTAAGGAGGCGCGCGTTCAAACACTAGAGTCGGAGTTTGAACAATTGAAGATGAAAGACAATGAGTCGCTAGATGTGTATGCCGGGAAGATTAGTGAGATTGCAACACAAGCAAGCAGTTTGGGGCATACGGTGGACGATAAAAGCAGATTGTTGCAGCAATAGAGCAGTTTGCATATCTTAATACGATGCCATTTCAAGAAGCCATTGGGAGATTAAAAGCTTTCGAAGAACGGACGAAAAACGCAGTCATAGAAGAAGATGGGTCCAGTAGACTACTTTTCAGCAAAGTAGATGAAAAGGAGAAGACCAAGGAACACAAGTGTGAACGTTGCGGTCATGAGAATTCAAGTCAAGGAAGACCAAGACGTGGCCGAGACAAGAATTGGAAACCATGGAAGAAAAAAGATGGTGATCAAGACAAGAGTCAGATAAGATGTTACAAGTGCAAAGAACTTGGACACTACAAAAGCGAATGTCCAAAGATGGAGACGGAGGCAAACCTGATCAAGTACGAGGATGAAGACATGATGGTGCTGTGATCAGAGATTGAAGGAAGTTGAAGACCTCACTTAAACTATATTTAGTTTAGGGGGAGTATTGGATATTAAACCAAATATAGTCTAGTTATAAAGTATAGGGGTCTTGGTGTCATTAGTTAAAGTAAAGTTTTGTGGCAATATGTCATTGTATATAGTGTAGGGGTTGTTTATGTCAAATTGAAAGTTTATAACTGGTCACAACATTTCATCAGAAGTTATGTCGGTTGGTACTGTATAAATAGGGGTCAAAGTCTTTGTAAACTATAGTGATTTTTATTGTAATACAGTTCCAGTTTGATTGTGTGTAATTGATGATCTTGTAAACCCCAGAATTTCTAACAATTGGCATCAGAGACTAGGGTTGGATCGATTAACAAAGACTGCAGATTTATTGATCAAGAAACGATCGATTAAAATAGAGGCAGCGGACTTGCGGTTTCGATCATCAGTACGGGATTGAAAGAGATACCAAAGGAAGAACGAATTGAAGATTTGTGGTTGTTTGTTCGAGGATTTGAAAAGAACAAAAGAACGATTTTTGTTGTTGTTTTTGGTCGGAAAAGGGAGACGGAAGAAACAAATTGGTTTTGGTTGGCTGCTCGAAAAAGGAAATCATATTCCTTTTGATATTGCGGTTCAAAGAAAAAAAACAAAGAATTCAATATTTTGTTGCGGTTCGTTGTGCAAGGAAAAGAAATTAAAACTCCTTTAATTTCTAAACAGAATTTGCAGAATCAAGAATTGCGGAACCGAACACAGTGAGATAAGTATTATTTTTTTTTCAATTTCGAATTGTGGGTATCTAGTGTTGCAATTTAGAATTATTACAATTAGAAAAAGGTTAAGAATATTGGTTTGGATTTGTTAGACAAACGGTAGAAACTCGTGTATTGTTTTTGGTGAATTGAAACAATTGGTTTTGGATTTGTCTTACAACCGGAGGAACCCGTATACTATTCTTGGATTAGGAACAATAGCTTTTGTGGTGAAAAACAGGAAATTGTTTCAGGAGGATTTAAAAACAATAGTTTTTGGTGAAAAAAACAGGATATTGTTCTTAGTGTTTAAACAACAGGTTACGATAAAACCAGGGGATTGTTTTTGGTGATTAAAACAATAGGTTTCGATAAAACCAGGGTAGGTTTTTGGGAAAGAAACCAGGGCGTTGTTTTGGTGGAAATCAATAGGTTTTTGGGAAAGTAACCAGGGTGTTGTTTTGGTAAACAATAGGTTTTGGGAAAGAGACCAGGGTGTTGTTTTGGCATAAACAATAGGTCTTGAAAAACCAGTGTGTTGTTTGGAGTAAGCAATAGGTTTTAAAAACCAGGAAATTGCGGTTGTTTAAGAATAGTTGGTTAGAAGGGAACCAGGGTACTATTCTTGGAAGATACAGTAGGTAAACCGTTGGTTAACTAGGGTGCTGTAGGTGTTAGGAACAACTGGTTCAGGAAAACCAGGATATTGTTCAGGACGTTTGGTTTGGTAAAAACCAGTGTAGAAAAATAAAGTTTTTCACTTAGATCAAGATTGGAAAAGGAAAAAAGAAAAGGAAGATGACAGGCAATGGATCGAATGATAAGAATAAGGAAATCATAACCGTAAAGGAGACAACAATGAATTTCCAGTATCCAGTGTTAAACTCTACAAACTATACGATTTGGGCAGTAAAAATTAAAGCAATTTTTAATGTCCATGGAATTTGGGAAGCGGTTGAACCAACGCAAGGAACTGAAGTCGATCAGAAGAAGGATAACTCGGCAATTGCAATGCTATATCAAGCAATTCCAGAAAGTATGGTATTGCAAGTTGCTAACCTTAATTCGGCAAAGGAGATTTGGGATGCGTTGAAGATTCGACATGTTGGAGTTGATAGAGTTAAGGAGGCGCGCGTTCAAACACTAGAGTCGGAGTTTGAACAATTGAAGATGAAAGACAATGAGTCGCTAGATGTGTATGCCGGGAAGATTAGTGAGATTGCAACACAAGCAAGCAGTTTGGGGCATACGGTGGACGATAAAAGCAGATTGTTGCAGCAATAGAGCAGTTTGCATATCTTAATACGATGCCATTTCAAGAAGCCATTGGGAGATTAAAAGCTTTCGAAGAACGAACGAAAAAGGCAGTCATAGAAGAAGATGGGTCCAGTAGACTACTTTTTAGTAAAGTAGATGAAAAGGAGAAGACCAAGGAACACAAGTGTGAACGTTGCGGTCATGAGAATTCAAGTCAAGGAAGACCAGGACGTGGTCGAGACAAGAATTGGAAACCATGGAAGAAAAAAGATGGTGATCAAGAAAAGAGTCAGATAAGATGTTACAAGTGCAAAGAACTTGGACACTACAAAAGCGAATGTCCAAAGATGGAGACGGAGGCAAACCTGATCAAGTACGAGGATGAAGACATGATGGTGCTATGATCAGAGATTGAAGGAAGTTGAAGACCTCACTTAAACTATATTTAGTTTAGGGGGGAGTATTGGATATTAAACCAAATATAGTCTAGTTATAAAGTATAGGGGTCTTGGTGTCATTAGTTAAAGTAAAGTTTAGTGGCAATATGTCATTGTATATAGTGTAGGGGCTGTTTATGTCAAATTGAAAGTTTATAACTTGTCACAACGTTTCATCAGAAGTTGTGTCGGTTGGTACTGTATAAATGGGGGTCAAAGTCTTTGTAAACTATAGTGATTTTTATTGTAATACAATTCCAGTTTGATTGTGTGTAATTGATGATCTTGTAAACCCCAGAATTTCTAACAAACCCCACATCTAATCATCTAAAGAAAATCGATACAGACAAATATTTACTTTTCTAACTAGATTTAAATGAAGAATATCGAAAATCCATGACTTTGAAAAGATCGTTGATAAAGCCAGTGATCGATATAGTAGAAACTTGAAACTATTCGCCAAATCCCAAATAATACATTGAAAATGAAGCACTTTCTTCATACATTATCTGAATGTATATCATTAGTTTGGAAGATACAATCTTGCATCAAAGGTGTATCATCTATTGCAAGATAGTATGTGACAATCCGTCCCACATTGGTGTGAGATAAGAAACTTGAGCTTCTCATAACTCCAAAGTAGTGGCTAGCTAATGTCTGAGATCATTGGGTTTTAGTTGAAATTGCTTTGTCCCAAACTTTGGGATGGGTGTTACAGACTACAACTTCTAGATCGAAGGTTTTGACATCCCTGTTTGGGATGGGCATAAAAAACTAAAATGAAAGTTGGTTTTTTACATCCAACATCCTTCTGTATCGGATGGACGTTACAAACTAGAATACCATTTGGAGTGGGTTTTAACATCCCTGACTCGGATGGGACAATACAAACTACAAATACCATTGTGAGTGGGTTTTAAAAACCATGTTTGGGTAAATTGACAAAGTATCTTTTGAATGGGTGTCAAACACGTATAAAAGTCTAACTAATGCATTCCATCATGATTTTCGATTGCAATCCAAAAGTATTTGGCTAGTTGCTGGGATGGTTACATTCTACTACAAAGTAAAAACTAAAACACCACTCGATCGTTTTTAACATCCCGGCCTGGTTGGAGTACGTAAACGGATGATGTACCCTATATAATGTTGGAATTTAATTGTATAAGTCTTGTTAGGAAAAGTGTTTAGTGTCTTATGTAACAAACGAAAGCCTAAGGGCTGAATATGTTTATTAGATAGTTTATAACCGTTAGTTAGTTATGGCGGTTAAGTAGTTAAAGGTAGTTAGAAGTTAGTTAAAGTTAGTTATTCGGTTATGCCTTTTACCGAATGGACATGATGGTTCGCAGATTGTCTATAAATAGGACGTTCTGTAAACATTGGAAAGTGTGTCTACACAACAATGTAATCTATATTGTTGGAAATAATAGAATCAAATTCTTGTTCAATCTTTTTGTTTATTCGATCCTATGGACATGGGAATCTCGAATTCTCTACAGTGGTATCGGAGCCCATGGTTAAAAGATCCTGGAAGAACAGAAAGAAACCTGTGAAAGAAAGAAAGAAAGAGAAAGAAAGATTGCAAGGATTTGATTCAACTTTGATCATAGCGATCAAAGGACAGCGGTGTTTTTCGTTTTCAGAAAACAAGGGGACGAAGAACATGGAAGGAGAAGACACCAAATATACGATTGATATTTCTGTAATGTTCTAGTATGATGGAAAATAGAACTTACTTGGAATAACAATCGGAACACGTCGGAGATGGTGGTGCACAACCGGAATCGACGGAAGTTGCAAACGTTGACATCAAACGAGATTGGTGGGGTAAAACTTTGTTGGTGACAACGAAGGGAAAAGGAAGAAATCTCTTGACGTTTACAAGTGGAGCGTGGAACAAGAGTAGAATAAGCGCTGAGGATTGTTTGTGGTTCGCTGTTAACGCGACACAGGAAACAAATACACATCGTTTTGGTAAAAAAAATTAAAAAAAACGAGTGGGTTAAGAACTTTGTGAAACCGGGTTAAACAAGACACAAAGGGAAGGAAGCACGCGGGGTTAAAACGCGAGCAATGAACATTGTTGTGGAAAGGTTTGGAACGTATAACCGAGAAAGAAAGAGTACTCAAGGATTATTGTGGAAAACGCATCAAGGCGACACAAGGTTACGACAACAACGATAAGGAAACAAAACAAACATATCGTTTGTTTGGTGAAGGATACCGTGAGGGGTATCGAGGATTGTGTGAAGGAAAGGAATTGGATTTCGAAGTAAAAAACAGAGACACAACGTAGATCACTTGGAAGGAGACCGAGAATGACTCAGTTGGGTTGGAAGGATACCGTGAACAAGAAAGGTCTAGGAGACGTTTGTGGAGACGAAATCAAGACACACAAGAGGGAAACAAAGCTTCGTGATAAGAAGTGGAATAACGAGAAACGTAGAAACTTTTGTGGGTGTTTGCTGCAGTTAAACGAGACAAAAGAAAGGGAAAAAAACGTTTCAAGGTGTAAAAAAAAGAAGAAAAGAAGGGACTGTCGTAAAGTTTTTGTTGCGGACAGAATTTGCGTTCGACAGAAAGGAACAACAACATTTTTGTTGTGGTTAGAGTCTGTGTACGACAAAAGGAAAAGGAATAATGTTAGGAATTAAGCTTAAGCAGTTAGTACGGCTGAAGATGGAAGTTAGTACTGCTGATGAGTTTTTGAAGGAAAAGAGCAGTTTGTACGGTTGAATATAGAAGTTAGTACTGTTTATGTTTTCGTGTAAGATAATTATAGAAAAGATATTGTGTATATCTTATACGATTAGGTTGATAGTTATCTTGTAAAGGAATCCTTAGTCTATAAAAGGATTTCCTAGGTTAAAGTTTAGAAACGAATGTTAGAAACGAATTAGTGCGTATTGTTTTGTTAAGATTCAAGGTTGTAAACCCTAGTGATAGGAGATCACTCGTATTATTCTTTAATAATATTGAATCGTTGAAGTTGAATTATATTGTGTTCCTTGTTCATTCATTGTTGATTCGTTCATACAAAACACAAACAAACAAATCTTCTAAGTGCTAGCTAGTAAATTCCGCGTGCTAGACTAGACATCATTCAAAGTATACATCTAACACAAGGAGTGTGTGTAGATCCGGTCAAGTGGTATTAGAGACAGGGTTACTGATACTTTGATTTAGAAGATCCAGACGAATTTGTTTAAGTAGAAGATGGACATGGAGACAACAACAAGTCAGACTAATATTGCTGCTAAGCTTCCAATGCTTAAACCCAATGAGTTCGATATGTGCCGATTAAGAATTGAGCAGTTCTTCCAAGTTCAAGATTATACTCTCTGGGAGATTATTGAGGATGGGAATTCGTTCAAACCTACAACTACAACAACCGTTGTTGAGGGTGTCACTGAAACTAAGGTGCAAACTAAGCCAACCACTACTGAAGAGAAGGCACAGCACAAGAATGATATTAAGGCGAGAAGTTTGCTTCTGATGACTATTCCCAATGATCAGTTGTTGAATTTTAGCAAGTTTAAGTGTGCTAAAACCCTTTTTGAAGCTATTGTTACAAGATATGGTGGGAACGAAGCCACCAAGAAAACTCAGAAGACCCTTCTCAAGCAACAGTTTAAGAATTTTTCAGCAACAAGAAACGAGTCACTAGATCATATGTTTAATAGACTTCAAAAACTAGTGAGTCAACTGGCTGTTCTAGGAATTGAGATGCCTCAGGAAGATCTCAACTCCAAATTTCTGAGGAGTCTACCAACTGAATGGGCTATGCTTGTGGTTGTATGGAAAAACAAGCCTGATATAGATTCCATGAGCTTAATGGATCTCTATAGCAACTTCAAAATAGTAGAACATGATATTAAAAAGTCTGCTGGATCAAGCTTAAGCTCAAGCTCAGGGAATTTGGCCTTTGTATCAAACCCAGTACCTCAAGTCCAGATGAAGAAGTTCAAATGACTAGAGCAGTTGGTACTGCTAGTTTCAATATTGGTACTACTAGCACATCAAGCAGTACTAATGGACTCTTGGATGAGAATACTTATTGTGCTTTCTTGACTACTCAGCACAATGGAAGTATGTTGACTTATGCAGATCTTCAAGAGATTGATGAAGATGATATTGAAGAGATGGATATCAAGTGGCAGCTCTCTCTTCTCAGCTTGAGAGCTAAGAGATTTTTGAAGAAGACTGGCAAGAAGATTGTCATAAACAGCAATGATGTTGCAGGGTATGACAAGTCCAAGATTGAGTGTTTCAATTGCCACAAGAAAGGTCATTATTCAAGGGAGTGCAGATTGCCAAGACAACAAGATGGAAAGAGCAGAGGATATGGAAGTAAGTCAAGGGCTGTGGAGGTTACTGATTCAAGCTCAAAAGCCATGGTTGCCATTGATGGCTTAGGGTTTGACTGGAGCTACATTGCAGAGGAGGAAGCAGAAGCATCTACAGAGATTGCTCTCATGGCATTTTCAGACTCTGAGGTACAAGTTTCTAAATGTTCTAAATCTTGTGAAGCTTTAAAAGATCTAGAAACTCTTAAGAAAAGATATGAGGATCAGAGAAAAGAGCTAACCCAAACTGCTTTTAACTTAGCAAATCATAAGAGGGCTTTAGCTGTGTTAGAAGAACAAATTGTTCATTATAAAAGTAATGAGTCAAAGTTTTCTGATGATATGATTATTGTTAAGAGAGACTTAATGTTTAGGGAGAATGAAATTAGTGTGTTGAAACATGAGCTAGAACAGGTTAAGAAAGCAAAGGAGAACATTCAAATGACTGTTGACACACTAGAATTTGCAACTCATGGTGTTAGTAAGATTGTTGAGTGTCAGATCCTCAATAAAGCTAAGTCAGGCCTAGGTTATAAGTCAGTTCCACCTCCCTATAGAGGAATTCCAACACCCCCAGGCATAGACTTAGAACACAGAGGACTACCTGAATTTCAACTACCTGAGCTTAAATATGGTCCTCAACCTAAAGAGAATGTAGTTGATAAACCTGTGTATGAGAGTGCTAGTGATAAATCACTATCTGAGGACAAGGTGTCCTCTGATAGGTTTTCAAGTAAGGAATCAGATTCTCCAACCATAGAGAAATGAACTTCTGATGATGAGGATAATCAGGCTGTGGTTAAGCCTGTTAGTGTTAAAGTGGAGGAACCAAAAGTTCCAAAGATGGTTAAACCTGAGACTGTTAGGCCTAGATCAAATGCCAAACCTTTTAGACCAACAGTTAGGTATGAAGAAATGTATAGAACCACAAACAAGCCAAGAGGTAACCAAAGGAATTGGAATGACCTCAAATCTCACCAATTAGGGGATGATTTTGTCTGCTATAGGAAAGCTTGTTACTCGTGTGGTAGTTTTAACCATCTTGCAGATTTTTGTGATAAATGGTTGAGTGGATATTCAAACCATAGGTTGAGCATAGCAAGACTTCAAACTCTTCCTAGGAATGATAAAATGATACCCAGATCAGTTCTATTAAATTCTGGCCAAAGACCAATTCAAACTGCTAGACCAGCAGTTCAGCCTGTCAGACCAATTAGACCTATTCACTTAAGGCTAACAGTTCAAGGTGCAAAAATGTTTTCCAAATCAGCACCAACAACTATTAAGAGACCATTTCAAAGCAGACATGTAGTGAAAAACCAAGTTTGGAAACCCAAGGTAACAACTACCAAGCCAGCAGTTCCAACTGCTAGCAGAGTAATTGGTACTGGTGTTAATAAAAACACTGCTAAGGGAAATATGGGTACTGGAGTGAATGCATCAGCATGTTGGGTTTGGAGACCTATCAAATCCAATGGTGCTAAAATTGTTTTGAAAAGAATGAATTATGTTAATGCAAGAGGAAAGCCTAAGTCTTTTTCGGCTTGGGTACCACAAGGAAATTAATTTTTCTTGTTATGTGCAATGTTAGTGATATGCATGTATCTTGTTTCTTTGTTTTTGGACTAACACTTGCAGGTTTTGGATGATAAGCACCAAGGAGTTAAATGCTTTATGTTTTGGACTGTATGGTGATTTGGAGCTGAGTGTGTGATCTTTGCACACAACAAATGGTTATTGGTTCACCATGTCTAACCCACATAAGAACCAACTAGTCCAAAGCAAACGGTTTCTGGTAAAGACTAATCAAATCCGTTGATGGTTTACAATTTGCCAAAAATTGTATGGTTATCAGCTCACCATATCTAACTATGAAGAGTTGGCTAGTCCAAAGCAAACGGCTATTGGTAAAGACGTATCAAATCCGTTGATAGCTGATAGTTTGCTAAAAACTATGTTTGAGCCATGGTATTTTAAAATCTTTTTCAATAAGTTCATACGGCTCAACAAAATTTTTCCAACAGTTGGTACGGTTAGTACAAAGTTAGTACGGCTCAATTAGTCGTTGTAAAAATCTGTCAGTAATTAATTTCTAGCCGTTGGGGTAAAACCGTTATTCTAAAGCATACTTATAGGGATTTTTCTTGAAATAATTATCTTTTTACCATAAATTTATTTATTCTATTTCTCAAGATAGTTTATCTCATACGTATATTTCGCAAAACCCTAAACAGTACCTATAACCTCCAATAGGCTACATAAAACCTCAATTCCACTCTAAACGATCCTCTTATTGCTATAATCTTTCACTCTTGATCACTAAAAATGGCTGGATTGGAATTTGTTAAGTGTCACAATAGGTTGCATTTCTTGAGAAAACAGAGGAAGGAGATGGACCAAGATTTTATGAGATTGTGGACTTTCTAAATCACTCTCACATAAGGTATGCTCTAACTGTTTCTCCTACTCTTTATGTCGCTCACATCACACAGTTTTGGCAGAATGCTACTGTCTTGACTAGTGAAGATGGGGACTTAGAAATTCATTCTGAAGTGGATGGTGTATCTTTTGTTGTTACCGAGTCTATACTTAGGAGACATCTTAAATTAAAAGACTCAGATGGTATCAATACTATGCACAACACTGAAATATGGCAAGAACTTACCAAAATGGGGTATGATACATCCGAACACAAATTAACTTTTCAAAAAGGATGTTTCTCACCTCAATGGAGATTTTTGATGCATACCCTTTTACATTGTTTAAGTCCTAAAAAGACTGTTTGGGAGCAGTTCAGTAGCAATATTGCTATTGCTCTAATTTGTTTGTCTACAAACAAGGTTTTTAACTTTTCAAAATTTATTTTTGAGGGTATGGCATCTAATGTAAACAGCAAAACCAAGTTTCTAATGTATCCAAGGTTTGTTCAAACTCTTTTGAATAAAAAGACATACCTGCTTACAAAACCAACAGAAATTTTTGCTACTCCTAGCCTTCAATCAAAAGTTTTTCAAAACATGGCTATGGCTAGTAGACTTTTTCAAGGTGAAATAGTTCCATTGTTTCCTGAAATGCTTCAAATTGAAGTGGGTGAAGGTTCAGTACAACCAACTGATCCCCATCACACATCTACTTCAGCTACTGAAAAAACCCAAACATCCCAATTTCACATCACTTATAGGAAAAGGGAAACACCCAGAGTGATTCCTAGATCCTTTCCCCATGATTCACCTCTCCTAGCAGGTAACACAGCTAGACGTGATGAGGGTAGTACTTCACATACTGAATTGATGGAATTGTGCACCAAACTAGTTGAGAAGGTAGAAACTTTGGAGGAAGCGCTTAAGAAGAATAATGAGGAACTCAAAGAGCACAAAAGGAATTTTGCCAATGTCTACACCAAATTGACTCTTAGGGTGAAGAAACTTGAAGAGCAGTTAAAGAAGAAAAAGGCAAAGGTAGTTTTGGATTCTTCTGATGATGATGACTCATATGATTTTGATAGTGATGATGGTGATTCTCCCAAACAGGGGAGGAAATCAAGTAAAGGTAAGGGACATGAATCAGGTTCTTAGGGGAGGCAAAATGAAGAAGAAGAAGAAAGATTTGATATGGGTTCTAGTAATGTAGATATGGAAGAAGAAGAACAGACACATGAAGCAGTTCAGACTGATACTCAAGAAGCTGAAAAAGTTCCAACTGCTGATACAGAGCATGAGACAGTTCCAACTGGTGATACTACGGCTGAGGAAGAATATGCTAGAAAAAGAGAAGATAAGGGTAAAAAGCCTATGACACTAGAAGAAGCTGCTCAAGTATTAGAAAAGCTCAAGAAAACAAAGCCAAGAACTCAAGCTCAGATAGATCATGATGCAGAAGTAGCAAGAGAGATTCTAGACAAGGATTTAGCTGATGAACAAGCTCAGATAGCTCAAGATGCAGAATTAGCAAGAAAGATGGCTGCAGATGATGTAAGGAACATTGCTGAATTCATGGATAGAACAAGATCTGAAGAAATTAATCAAGAGGAGTTCAATGAGCAACTGCAATATTTGTTGGATTCTGATTTGATTGTGAGAGCTCATGCTAGAATGATTCTTAAAGACAAGGAATTAAGTGAAGAAGAAAAGTCAGAAAAACTCAAAGAGTTCATCTTGTCAAAGAACAAAGAAGTTACTTGGAATGACTTAGTGCAGAGAATTAGAGAAAGGCAAGAGTCAGGCTACAAGACAAAGTTGCCTACCAAGAGAGAAAAAGTCAGTTTCATGAAGAATTATTTGAAGAATCAAGCAAACTACAAGATGAGTGACTTTACTGGAAGGTCAGATGCTGAGATTGAAAAGACTTTCTATGAAACATATGCAAGACTAAATACTTCAAGCAAGGAGGATATCACAAGGAAAAAGAAAAGAGAACCACAAGTTCTGGAATCTGATAGTGCAAAGATGTTGAAGTCTGGTGAAGAAAGTTTGACCAATGAGCAAATCAAGAATATGATGGTGATAGTTCCAGAGTCTACAAATATCAAACCATTAGAAGTCAAATATCCTATCATTGGCTGGGAAGTTTTCATTGATGGAAGGATGATGGGATGGAAAATCATAAGACTTGGAGGTATTACTGAGAGGTATAAGCTGTTTGAAGATCTACTAAAAGGTTTTGATAGAGAAGATCTTAATCAGTTATGGAGCTTAGTTAAAGAAAGATTCAGAGTTCAAGATCCTACTGAAGATAAAGATAAAGAGTTATGGGTGCAGCTGAAAAGAATTTATGAACCTGATAGAGGAGAATCAATGTGGAGATTCCAAGCACAAATTGAAGATGTCTCTTGGAAGTTATTTGATACGTGTGGAGTGCACAGAGTTTCTACTAAAGATGGCATAGAAATCTATATGTTAGTGGAAAAGGATTATCCACTCAGATCAAGTGTTTTAACATCTATGTTATATACAAAACTGAGGGTCGAAGAAGATTCTGAAATGGCAGATTTGTTGGTGACAAAGATTTTCAACCTTGCAGAACAAAGAAAGATCAGTAGTAAGAGACAGTTATGAAAGGTGTTTGGAAGAATCCCCCTCATATAGAAGATGAAGCTTAATTTGAAGAAACTTAGTGATTTGGGAAGAGATCATAAGTTTAGGGGAGGATTGTTAGGAATTAAGCTTAAGCAGTTAGTACGGCTGAAGATGGAAGTTAGTACTACTGATGAGTTTTTGAAGACAAAGAGCAGTTCGTACGGTTGAATATAGAAGTTAGTACTGTTTATGTTTTTGTGTAAGATAATTATAGAAAAGATATTGTGTATATCTTATACGATCAGGTTGATAGTTATCTTGTAAAGGAATCCTTAGTCTATAAAAGGATTGCCTAGGTTAAAGTTTAGAAACGAATGTTAGAAATGAATTAGTGCGTATTATTTTGTTAAGATTCAAGGTTGTAAACCCTAGTGATAGGAGATCACTCGTATTATTCATTAATAATATTGAATCGTTGAAGTTGAATTATTTTGTGTTCCTTGTTCATTCATTGTTGATTCGTTCATACAAAACACAAACAAACAAATCTTCTAAGTGCTAGCTAGTAAATTCCGCGTGCTTAGACTAGACATCATTCAAAGTATACATCTAACACAAGGAGTGTGTGTAGATCCGGTCAAACAACAACGTTTTGTTGTGGATAGTATTTGTGTTCACAGGAAAGAGAAAACAAGAAGAATTTTTGGTACTGTTTGTGGTAACGACAACAAGACAACAACAACAACATTGGTAAGTGTTAACGTGAGACTTCAGGCGAGGAGAAGGCCGGGAGGAAATAACCCAGGGACTTTTGGAGTTGAAGATTGTTGAAGAATCTAAGTTTGAAAAATTGAAGACTACGTTGCCATGAAGAACAGAAGAACGAGGAGAAGAGCATAAAGATTCGAAGAACAAGACTTAAACAATTAGGGGGGAAATGATGGACTTTAATTGTATAAGTCTTGTTAGGCAAAGTGTTTAGTGTCTTATGTAACAAACGAAATCCTAAGGGCTGAATATGTTTATTAGATAGTTTATAACCGTTAGTTAGTTATGGAGGTTAAGTAGTTAAAGGTAGTTAGAAGTTAGTTAAAGTTAGTTATTCAGTTATGCCTTTTACCGAATGGACATGATGGTTCACAGATTGTTTATAAATAGGACATTTTGTAAACATTGGAAAGTGTGTCTACACAACAATGTAATCTGTATTGTTGGAAATAAAAGAATCAAATTCTTGTTCAATCTTTTTGTTTATTCGATCCTGCGGACATGGGAATCTCGAATTCTCTACATATAAGGGTGTTAAACACAAATACAATGATCTTTACATGTAAATTACACATCTTGATATGTGATCTTTACAAAGACACCTAAATCCTATAAAGTGCCCATCACCATGTTCTTTTCTTATTAACAAATCCTAAAACAAGCATATGCTCTTATTCTCTTAAGCACTTAAGGTATTTAAAATGCACCAATTACCCCAAACGTCATTTGTTTTCGTGAAAAAAAAGTTCTCACAAGTCATGAAAACACAACACAACCCTCAAGTACTTAAGTAAATTAAGGATCAAACATCATAGACCTTTAAGAGAATTTGAGGCTTTTATACGAAACATAGTTTCAAATCCACACATGATATTGACTTAAATTCTCAAACAAGCTCTGGTTTATGTTATTTATGGAGTAACATAAGCTTTCCGACACTAGGTACTATAATCCAAATTATGAAAATACAAGTAGTGCTGAACTAGGTATTTTTGCTTCCCAGCAACAATAATGGCTGCTAGGTGGGACCCATTGTTAAGGACATCAAAATCATGTCGTTCATCCTCATCAGGAAAGATTTTTGTTTCAATATAACCACACATGATATGACTTCAAAGATGATGGCTATTACTTCTTGAAACCTTTCCACAGAGAGTGAAACCTCTGCAAAATGTCTCCAAGAGTTTTCCCCCATTGCACCATCGAAATCTTACATTTCAACACCATGTGTCCACTGATTTCTGTTAGATGTTTTGACTTCACCTCCTAAGGGTAGTTTAGTAATTTTGGTACTATGTAGTTTATTTTGTTTTGTAAGGGCAGTTTGGTAATTTTGGTGTACTAGTTATTAAAGTATCAGGAAACTTCTTTTAAGGTCGGTTATTGACTTATATAACTATAGCAGGAATACAGAACTTGTATCTTAGACTCTTTTTTTATAATAGAAATATCAGCTTTTTCTTCCTTTAAACTTCTGATCTTATTCTTCTGAATTTGGTGTTGCTGGTTTTGTGCTGCTACTACTGAACTTTTGCCACTGATTATCTATCCCTGATCCTAACAAATTGGTATCAAGAGCCAACCGATCAATTTGAAGCAAGCTTGAATTTGTGATCGACATTAGTTTCTGGTTGATTTCAAGATTTATTATCTTGATATCGTCTGAATTTGATTTGTGGTTGGTGGTTGGTGGTTGCTTTCGATCAATTTGGAGATATCAGGTTTGTTGTTTTGTTATTGTTCAATTGATTTAGCTTGTGCTTGTTTGATAGATTGAAGGTGTTAGTTGATTGGGATTTAGGATAATCAGAATTTGTTTTGTGAGAGGTTTTGTTACAGAATAGTCATTAGTAAACCCGTTTGAATAATTATGTCTTCTCAAACACAATCACCATCAGTTAGTAGTATTGAGAAGTTTAATGGCAAAAGTAATTTTAGTTTATGGCGAATTAAAGTTCGAGCCTTATTGAAACAACAAGGTATTTGGGCACCTTTAGCCGGTCCCAAACCTGCTGATATGACCGATGCAAAATATAACTCACAAGATGAAAAGTCGCATTCCACTATTTTGCTATCTTTATCGGACGAGGTTCTTTATGAGGTTGTTGATGAGGAAACAGCTTCTGGTGTATGGAAAAAGTTAGAAAAGCTTTATATGACAAAGTCGTTGACGAATAAGTTGTTATTGAAGCAACGTTTGTTTTCACTACGAATGAAAGAGGGCTTAGCATTAAAAGATCATCTTGATTCATTGAACTCGATCTTGATGGATTTAAAAAATGTGGATGTCAAGATTGATGATGAAGATGCGGCTCTTATTCTTCTAGTATCGTTGCCTCCCTCGTTTGAGAACTTTGTAAACTCCTTTGTTCTTGGTAAAGACACCATCACATTAGAAGATGTTCGATCCAGTTTGCATTCCCGAGAGCTTCGTCATCAAGCATCGGGAACTTCGGAATCTCAACCTGTTGGCTTATCAGCTACGGGTCATGATAGGGGTAGACATCGAACACAGAAAGGCAAAGGAAAAGGTAGATATAAAGATAGATCGAAGTCCAGACCTCGAGGGTCAAATCCTCGAGATACTTGTAATTATTGCAAAGAGGAAGGCCATTGGAAGTACAATTGTCCTAAGCTTAAGGAAAAAGGTCACGTAGCGGCCGTTGCTAAAGATGACTCGGGCTTGGAACACGATGTGGTATTCCGCTTGTTCTTTTAATATGAGTCCCAATCGGGATTGGTTTGTGACATATGAAGAATTTGATGGTGGGCATGTCTTCATGGGCAACGATTCACCGTGCAAAGTTGTTGGCATTGGAACAATTCGAATTAAGATGCATGATGGAGTTGTTAGAACCCTCACTGATGTTCGCCATGTTCCAGATCTTAAGAAGAATTTGATCTCACTAGGTATGTTGGACTCGAAAGGTTTCAAATACACTAGTGAGAATGGTGTACTACGTGTTTCGAAAGGTGCTTTGGTAGTTATGAAAGCAACAAAAGGTGCTTCTTCTCTTTACACTTTACAAGGTGAAACTATCACAGGTTCCGCTTCAGTATCTTGTTCAGAGAAAAGTAATTCAGATTTTACGATGTTGTGGCATATGCGCCTTGGTTACATGAGTGAAAAAGGCATGGTCATATTGAGCAAATGGGGACTACTTGATAGCCACAAGGTGGCTAACTTGGAGTTTTGTGAGCATTGTGTCATCGGGAAACAAAAGCGGGTGAGTTTCTCGAAGGCAATTCATCAGACGAAGGCGACTCTTGATTATCTTCATGCGGATTGTTGGGGGCCTTCTCGAGTACCTTCTCTTGGTGGTGCTCGATATTTTCTCTCAATCGTTGACGATTTCTCAAGAATGACATAGGTGTTCATGATGAAACACAAGAGTGAGACATTTGAGAAATTTAAGCATTGGAAGATTCTGATTGAGAACCAAAGTGGAAGGAAGATCAAGCGTCTTCGCACTGATAATGGTTTGGAATTTTGTTCAAGAGAGTTTGATGACTTTTGCAAAGATGAAGGAATTGCTAGGCATTATACAGTTCGTTACACTCCTCAACAAAACGGGGTAGCTGAACGAATGAACATGACTCTATTAGAGAGAGCTCGATGCCTACTGTTGAATGTCAGATTAGATAGAAGTTTTTGGGCCGAAGCACTCAATACGGCTTGCTATCTAATCAATAGGTCTCCTGCCACCGCTATTGATTGTAAGACTCCCATTGAAGTTAGGTCCGGGAAGCCCGTGGATTATTCGAAGCTTCGTGTTTTTGGATACCCCGCATATTATCATTTTAGTGAAGGAAAGTTAGATCCGAGAGCCAAGAAAGGCATTTTCATGGGATACGGTGATGGGGTTAAAGGCTATCGAATTTGGTCGCCATCTAAAAGAAGAGTTATTCTTAGCCGAGATGTGACATTTGACGAGGATTACTTGCTTCGCATGTGTAACACCCCCAAATTACCGCAGCGGAAACAGTAGTGTCAAGGGGGTATTACTTCATAATACAGATCAAGGTATAGAAAACGACCTCTAAATGAGACGTTTTGAAAAGTTATCATTCGAATTATTAAAATCAGAGTTATGACAATAAGTTCCCAGTAAAGATTACATAAAAGTTTTCAAAGTGTATCGAATGATAAAGATAGATATGAGTCTTCAAATATGCAAATGACTCTAGAATCCACGCATCCACTATCGCCTTATAACCTGAGATAAACACGCTAAAAAGTGTCAACCAACGGTTGGTGAGTTCATAGAGTTTAGTTTAAAATATCAAGTATTTGAATAAAGATTTCCCAGCAAAGGCCTTGTAAATCCACTCAGTCCCAAGTCCTGTCCATACAAGACTTGCAACCTGTGTGTTCACAATCCACTGCTAACGTAGGTATGAATAGTACAAGTATGGATGTATCAAGAAACACGTATCAATGTATGAATAGGACTAAAACTAGCACAAGAACAGATGTGTATAGAAATACGTATCAATGTATGAATATAGCCTGTACAGATGTGTATAGAAATACGTATCAATGTACGAACATGACAGATGTGTATAGAAATACGTATCAATGTATGAATATAGCCTGTACAGATGTGTATAGAAATACGTATCAATGTACGAACATGACAGATGTGTATAGAAATATGTATCAATGTCATAAATGCGTCAAGTAATTCAAAGATGTCAACAATGCATAAAGTATAAGCGAACAGATATGTATATAAATACGAATCATGTAACATATGTTTTGCAAAAGTAAATAAGTATAGTTTGAGCATGTATCTCCCCCAAAAGTAGTTCAAAACGTATAAAAATAGGGGCTTATGAAACTCACCTTAGCTATAAAAGTCAAGAAAATGTTATGTCTAATGTATCACGGGAACGGCTCCAACACACGACCACACCTAGTAAGGTGGTGTCTATACGTGTAGGATGAGTTAGAGGTCGAATGAAAAACTTCCAAGACCGATATAACTAATAGCCAAGCTTCGACATGGAACTTAAATGCCTTGAATATAGCTCGAATGAAATGGAACAGCTTTTGGTCATTCGAATGGAATGAGAAATGTGTAGAGAGTGTGTAAAATGGCTACTAGTGTGATTTTGATGTGTGTTTTATGATCGTACGACGACCCAAATGGCTAGGGGAAAGTCTTTCCGGTCTCTTGCATGTCTCGTACAGTAAAGAATGGAGGAGAAAGGCGATGGGTGAATCAAGGGAATAAAATGTATAAGTTGAATGGGTATTAACTATTAACGTATATATAGGAATATTGTATGCATGGAAGTCTTGTATTATATTTTAATAGAAATAAGGCAAATGGTAGATGTTGTTGTCAGAATGCATGTTACTAGTCTTGAGTGTTTGAGTGAGCTTCATGATGAAACATGATGAGTGTGTAGGAGGGTACAAGGGGAAAAGATGATAAGTCATGGTGGAGTGTGTCATAGAAGTGAAATGATGGGAATAAGGGGGTGGTTTGGGCCGGCACTATACAACAAGCAAAGAAAAAAAAACGTGGGTTTAAGGATTTTAGTATCACAACTGTATCAATTGGATGAATGCTTTAATATCCTCAATGTATGCGTCTTATATATATTGCATGAAATGCATGTAACTAGGCGTATAGAATATTGAAAACTAATGCAAGTTGAATGTCAGATGTCAGGATATATTCGCTTAGTAAATTGATGAATTGCATGTGGTCATGTTTGTTTCGAAATAGTATAAGGAAATGAGAGCAAGTTGGTTTCTATTGTCAGTACTATGCATGTGCTTGTCTTATCTTTTAAAATGTCAAGTTGAAATAATGTTAGATATTATTCGAATGATATTGGTAGAATTCGGATTTTGCATGTGCAATGTATTTCAAAAGTTATATATAAGATACAGATTTGATTTAAGTATATATTTAATATATTTTAAAATAAAAGTTGTATAGGTTATATAGTATACGTGTTCGAGTGCGGTTTACTTTATGTCTCGTTCATAAATTAAACGTTCAAAATAAAATGTAAGATTTATCACTATTGAGTCTTGAGTGTATAGAAAATCGAATTTTGTAAAATAAATGATATTCTTGGATGTCGAAATTAAATTTAAATGAGGCCAAGTATATATACTTTAGATCGACTAGTAATAAAAGAAAATAAAGTTTTGGGCTTGTATTGAGTTGGGTCGTGAATAGTAATAGGCCAAAATATATTTAAGGGTCCGTTTGGTGTTTAATGAGTATGTTTAATCCATCGTGGTCCGCGTGTGAGCTCGTTCCAACATAACAATGTTTAAATAGAAATGTAATGAACAAAAAGTTTAAATTGGCTCGTAAAAATGGTTGAGTGAACAGTAACGACGTGTTAATACTAGATTAACGTTCACTAATGACTAGGGAATTCTACGGGTTGCTACAGTACCCACTCCTTATTTTTGAATCTCGTCCCGAGATTCAGTCTGCGTTAACTCTTAAAAGATGCTAATGGATAGTCGATGTGTAAAATTTAAGGTAATAAGGCAAAAACTTACGAATCTAAGGTAGAAAACGTACCCATTATTTGTTAGCTGCATCCAAGTCACTCAAGTAGTAAGCTCTACCACGAGTTGGACCAAGATGGGCTACAGGGTTTGGGTTATTTCCTTCGATGGCTAAAGCTAGATTTCCTTGCCTTTGTCCAGGTGTTCCATTCAACCTAGGACACGCATTTCTGAGATGATCCGTGCTGTTACATTCATAGCATGCCCTTTGGTTATTCCTTACGTTACCGGTATTTCTTGGTGCTCTACACTGATTTGTAAAGTGGCCGAATCGGTTGCAGTTGGTACATTCACGGCATGGCGCAGATGCCTGGTGATGATAAGCACACTTAGCACACTTAGGATGTGGACCTGTATATGCTCTTTGACCGGACCCAGTGGCCATAAAAGTTCTTGCTTTCTTGTTGTTGATCATGGGGACTATCTGTTTGTCTGACTCATCCGCTCCCTTCCTTTTGTCGCCGTCTCTTAGGACTCCATTCCTAACCATCTCATCTGTTAGAGTTCCAGCTCTCAGTATTGCGCTCTGAATCGTAGACGGCTCAGTTGCTTTCACAGTTCCTCGTATTTCGGGAACAAGACCATAGATGTACCTCTCAATCCTTTTTGATTCAGGGGTAACCAGATGAGGAACTAATCTTGCTAATTCGTTAAATCGATCCGTGTAGGCTGCATGACCAGCTCCTATCATAGAGTGATGATAGAGTTCATTTTCCAGCTTCTGCATCTCATTATCCGGACAATATTCTTCTTTCAGCAGCGCCTTGAAGTCGTCCCACGTCATTCCTACAACTGCTTCTCTGCCTCTAGCTTGAATCTGCGTGTTCCACCATGTCAACGCCTTTCCTGACAGCGAGCATGCCGAATACTTCACCTTCTGATGTGCTCCACAGTTACTGATGTCAATCACTGACTCCATCTTTTCGATCCATCGGGTATACTCCAATGCACCTCCTTTACCATCAAACTCCATTGGCTTACATGCCGTAAATTCCTTATATGTGCATCCAGTTGCACGGGTGGTAGTCTCATTCACACCTGCACCATTGGTATCGTTATTTATGCTTCCGTGGTTTCCCGAGTTGTTGATGTGATTGCCGAATTGGGTGATAATAGTAGGTAGCAAGGTTTGAAGTTGTTGAGCGATGATGGCGGAGAAATCAGGATTTCCTCCGTCGTTGTTGTCGTTGTTATCGTTGTTACTAATGCCGCGGCCACCTCCTCGACCTCCACGTCCACTAGTCCTTCCACCTCTTAGTGTGGCATTTCCTCGGTTAGTGTTGCGAGCTGATCTCCTTGTTGCCATTGCCTCTCTGCAATGAAGGACATCTAGCGAACGTCAGAGATTAGGTAGAAGTCGTTGATTTATCGATTTATACTTAACGTTCTCACAAAAACCCCGCTACTAGCTGTTATCCTAAAGGGGTCAATGTCGATTAACGTACGCATGGTTACATATGTCCACGTGTGTCGTGATGCACTTATAATTATGTTGGCCACCATAATTATACTTGCCTCCTTTCACACTTGTACATATCACCAAGCACACATACCTCGACATTACATAAAAGAGTAGGGTGATCATCTCTCAGAAAATCCTCGAGTGAACTCATCAAATTTCTGCGGCTAAGTGATAACCTTTATTTAACTTAATCCCATGTCTCATCAAACAAGAACTGTCACAAGATTAAGTTAAATAGCCAGTTATCACTGAGCTCCACACCTCTGATGATTCGACTAAATTATGAGATTCCCCTATCGGTGCAGATACTATAACATTTAACAGTGCGCACATAAATGGGAAAAGTTCTACGTAAGTAAGGCGATAGGGATAATAGTCTTAACGCATATAGTAGTTATAGTCTAGGCTCCTAAATGCAACCTAGTTCTCTATAACCTGTCTCTGATACCATTCTATAACACCCCCAAATTACCGCAGCGGAAACAGTAGTGTCAAGGGGGTATTACTTCATAATACAGATCAAGGTATAGAAAACGACCTCTAAATGAGACGTTTTGAAAAGTTATCATTCGAATTATTAAAATCAGAGTTATGACAATAAGTTCCCAGTAAAGATTACATAAAAGTTTTCAAAGTGTATCGAATGATAAAGATAGATATGAGTCTTCAAATATGCAAATGACTCTAGAATCCATGCATCCACTATCGCCTTATAACCTGAGATAAACACGCTAAAAAGTGTCAACCAACGGTTGGTGAGTTCATAGAGTTTAGTTTAAAATATCAAGTATTTGAATAAAGATTTCCCAGCAAAGGCCTTGTAAATCCACTCAGTCCCAAGTCCCGTCCATACAAGACTAGCAACCTGTGTGTTCACAATCCACTGCTAACGTAGGTATGAATAGTACAAGTATGGATGTATCAAGAAACACGTATCAATGTATGAATAGGACTAAAACTAGCACAAGAACAGATGTGTATAGAAATACGTATCAATGTATGAATATAGCCTGTACAGATGTGTATAGAAATACGTATCAATGTACGAACATGACAGATGTGTATAGAAATACGTATCAATGTATGAATATAGCCTGTACAGATGTGTATAGAAATACGTATCAATGTACGAACATGACAGATGTGTATAGAAATACGTATCAATGTCATAAATGCGTCAAGTAATTCAAAGATGTCAACAATGCATAAAGTATAAGCGAACAGATATGTATATAAATACGAATCATGTAACATATGTTTTGCAAAAGTAAATAAGTATAGTTTGAGCATGTATCTCCCCCAAAAGTAGTTCAAAACGTATAAAAATAGGGGCTTATGAAACTCACGTTAGCTATAAAAGTCAAGAAAATGTTATGTCTAATGTATCACGGGAACGGCTCCAACACACGACCACACCTAGTAAGGTGGTGTCTATACGTGTAGGATGAGTTAGAGGTCGAATGAAAAACTTCCAAGACCGATATAACTAATAGCCAAGCTTCGACATGGAACTTAAATGCCTTGAATATAGCTCGAATGAAATGGGACAGCTTTTGGTCATTCGAATGGAATGAGAAATGTGTAGAGAGTGTGTAAAATGGCTACTAGTGTGATTTTGATGTGTGTTTTATGATCGTACGACGACCCAAATGGCTAGGGGAAAGTCTTTCCGGTCTCTTGCATGTCTCGTACAGTAAAGAATGGAGGAGAAAGGCGATGGGTGAATCAAGGGAATAAAATGTATAAGTTGAATGGGTATTAACTATTAACGTATATATAGGAATATTGTATGCATGGAAGTCCTGTATTATATTTTAATAGAAATAAGGCAAATGGTAGATGTTGTTGTCAGAATGCATGTTACTAGCCTTGAGTGTTTGAGTGAGCTTCATGATGAAACATGATGAGTGTGTAAGAGGGTACAAGGGGAAAAGATGATAAGTCATGGTAGAGTCTGTTATAGAAGTGAAATGTTGGGAATAAGGGGGTGGTTTGGGCCGGCACTATACAACAAGCAAAGAAAACAAAAACGTGGGTTTAAGGATTTTAGTATCACAACTGTATCAAGTGGATGAATGTTTTAATATCCTCAATGTATGCGTCATATATATATTGCATGAAATGCATGTAACTAGGCGTATAGAATATTGAAAACTAATGCAAGTTGAACGTCAGATGTCAGGATATATTCGCTTAGTAAATTGATGAATTGCATGTGGTCATGTTTGTTTCGAAATATTATAAGGAAATGAGAGCAAGTTGGTTTCTATTGTCACTACTATGCATGTGCTTGTCTTATCTTTTAAAATGTCAAGTTGAAATAATGTCAGATATTATTCGAATGATATTGGTAGAATTCGGATTTTGCATGTGCAATGTATTTCAAAAGTTATATATAAGATACAGATTTGATTTAAGTATATATTTAATATATTTTAAAATAAAAGTTGTATAGGTTATATAGTATACGTGTTCGAGTGCGGTTTACTTTATGTCTCGTTCATAAATTAAACGTTCAAAATAAAATGTAAGATTTATCACTATTGAGTCTTGAGTGTATAGAAAATCGAATTTTGTAAAATAAATGATATTCTTGGATGTCGAAATTAAATTTAAATGAGGCCAAGTATATATACTTTAGATCGACTAGTAATAAAAGAAAATAAAGTTTTGGGCTTGTATTGAGTTGGGTCGTGAATAGTAATAGGCCAAAATATATTTAAGGGTCCGTTTGGTGTTTAATGAGTATGTTTAATCCGTCGTGGTCCGCGTGTGAGCTCGTTCCAACGTAACAATGTTTAAATAGAAATGTAATGAACAAAAAGTTTAAATTGGCTCGTAAAAATGGTTGAGTGAACAGTAACGACGTGTTAATACTAGATTAACGTTCACTAATGACTAGGGAATTCTACGGGTTGCTACAGCATGAAACAAGATCCATCCGAATCGAAGCTTGAAGAGGGTGTTTCCGAAAATGTGGAGGATGTTACTAAACACGTGGAGCATGTTGTTCCAGGAGATATGGATCACGATGCTACTTCACCAGTGGTTGATGTAGATGATCAACCAAATTCACCACATTTGGAACATGAGCAAGATAGGTCTATAGCCCTGTTGGAAGATAATCATTGACATAGTTAAAAAACGAAGACTTATAGGACTTGATTATATTAGTATGTAATTAAAAGGTAGTATAATGTAATTAGATGAAACTTGAAAGGGTGTAATGGTTGGCCAAAAGACACAACCATCACCACCACAGGAAATGATGGTAGTTACAAAAGATGGCGGTTACCACCAACCATCACCACCGAAACGTTGCAATGGTTCAATCGTAACCATTCGACTAGTATATATATGTTCATGTATTGTAAGACAAATTAAATAACTATAATATACAATTCTGATTCAATATAAAAGTTTATTACATATTTCATGCGTTTGATCCTACTGGGACAACAATGGTATCAGAGCACAGAGCACAGCCTTTTTGTGATTTGAATCAACCCCGAATCACCAGTTCATCTTTTACAAAATCATATTACATACCTTATGATTACCCTTCGACTGCCGTTTTTCAGTCACACTTCGATTGCCATTTTCAATCGCCGTTTATTCAATTTCGATTGCTGCTTCAATCGCCGTTTATACAACCTATCATAAAACTTGTTCGCCGTTACCGAACACAGAAACATCGAAGTTTATCGATCAGAAAAAAATCAGTTTTTGTTCGCCGTTTTTCGAACAACCAAAAAATCAAAATTACTATTTTGATCAGAACACAAGAAATTGAAACCCCCTGTTTCAATCCGAATACGAGAAGAATAAATATTCCATTACTTGTTCGCTGTTAACGAACAACAGTATACAACAATTGAAACTCTTGTTTCAATCAGAAAGATAAAAAGGAAAGGAATTTTGACAGGAGTTTGGCCGGAAGTGACGAACCCTAGCTTTTGGGCGTTTTTGGGTGTCGATTGAATTTTGAAGAAGAACATCAACCGGTTTATTGGATTATTGAAGAAAAAGAACATCGACCGATTATTGGATTATTAAAGGAGGAATAAGGGAGAAGCAGGTTTTTTCATCACTGGTAGAAGAAGAAAAAAGGAGAACGTGTTTTTACTTGGAGAAAAGCCCAGCCACACACATTCGGATAAGTTTTCTCATTTTATATATACTGTTTTTATATTTTAAAAAGTATATACGGTTCTTTTTTTTTTATAAGTTTTAGATAAGAAAGTAAGAAACAAGGATAAGATTGTTTTTGAAACAAAATATTTATTCTACGTAGTGTTTTTTGAAATCTAAAGTCTTACTATTATAAAAGGTTTTTAAATTGTGATTAAAAATTTTATTTTATATAGTTTAAAAATAAAATTGTGTTAAACATTTTTTATGAAAATAATTATGGTAAAGGAAGATGGGGAAAGTTCGAATAATAATAAGGGAATAGGATCGACACACTATTTTCAATGCCCCTTGTTGACAACAACAAACTATACGATATGGTCAATAAGAATGAAGATCATGTTACAAGCAAATGGTCTATGGGAAATGGTTGAATCCACCGATAAAACTCAAGTTGATGAAAAGCGAGATAAGACCGCAATTGGGTATCTATTTCAAGGATTACCCGAAGATATGATATTGCAAGTAGCAAATAGCAAAAATGCAAAAGAAGTTTGGGATACATTAAAGACTCGAAATGTTGGAGTAGATCGAGTACAAAAGGCAAAATTACAAACTCTCAAATCCGAATTTGAGATGTTACAAATGGAGGAAGATGAAACTATTGATTCATTCACCGCGAAAATGACAAGTATTACATCAAAGATGACAAGTCTATGATCAACACTTGATGAATCAACCCGTGTACGTAAACTGCTAAATTCCGTACCCGAGAGGTTCATTCAAATTGTCGCATCAATTGAGCAATACTCCGATCTAGATATATTGACTCTAGACGAAGCTATTGGAAGATTAAAGACCTACGAAGAAAGGATAAAGGTTAAGAAAGGAAAGATCGTTGATCATCAAGATAAACTATTATTTACAAGACATGACAACAATAATGGTCGAAGACATCACTATGATAATCAAGGAAGAGGAAGATATGTTCCACCATGAAAGAGACGAGAATCACTCGAAGGATACATTCAAGGACTATAATGAGGCAAGGAAATTCCCTCGAGATCAAGAAGAATTTCCAAGGAATAGAAGTGAAGTAAGATGTTATAATTGCAACAAGATTGGACATTATGCCTCAAACTGTCGACAAAGATCTCAAAGGCAACAAAGACAAGAAGCATCAAACCTTGTGGAAGAAGATTTAGAACCACAATTGTTAATGACATCCACAAGCTTTAACAATACTCAAAGAAAAGCTAGCAGGGATACGCCAACGAACGATAGCAATTGGTTTGAAAAATTCTACAATGATGAACTCTCAAAATTGGGAAAATTTGTACTAGATAAAGATAAAGGAATTAATGATCAAGAGCATGAAACAAAAGAAGATTATGAAGAACCAAGCATGGAAGATCAACAAGTCAAAGAAAATGATACTTATGAGAAAGGAAGAAAGCCTAAAGTCAAGACACACTTTTGGAGCACTATTACTTCAAAGTTGGTTCAAAAGATCAAACACAAGATGAAAGGAAATTCAAAGTACAAATGAAGACAAGATCAAAATTGAAGATTAACTACGTCAATGCTTAAGGGGGAGAATGTTGGAAGATAATCATTGACATAGTTAAAAAACGAAGACTTATAGGACTTGATTATATTAGTATGTAATTAGAAGGTAGTATAATGTAATTAGATGAAACTTGAAAGGGTGCAATGGTTGGCCAAAAGACACAACCATCACCACCACAGGAAACGGTGGCAGTTACAAAAGATGGCGGTTACCACCAACCATCACCATCGAAACGTTGCAATTGTTCAATCGTAACCATTCAACTAGTATATATATGTTCATGTATTGTAAGACAAATTAAATAACTGTAATATACAATTCTGATTCAATATAAAAGTTTATTACATATTTCATGCGTTTGATCCTACTGGGACAACAAGCCCATGATAGACCTCATATAAATGCAAAAGCCCTTAGTCGATTTGGTTTTGAGGACTATGTTGCATACGCATTGCAAGTAGCTGAAGAGGTGGAGTCTCTTGAGCCGACTACTTATCGAGAAGCTATTACTTCTAAAGAGTCTGGTATGTGGATTGCGGCTATGGGTGAAGAGATAGAATCTCTTCAGAAGAATAATACATGGAAATTGGTGAAACTACCTGAACGAAGGAAAGTTATTGGTTGTAAGTGGGTTTTCAAGATGAAAACCATCTTACCGGGTTCGGACACCATTAGGTTCAAGGCACGTTTGGTTGCGAAGGGATATAGCCAAAAGGAGGGAATCGATTACAATGAGATTTTCTCCCTGATGGTACGTCATACATCTATTCGGGTGTTACTATCCTTGGTAGCACATCACGACTTGGAGTTAGAACAATTAGATGTAAAGACCGCATTTCTTCACGGTGACCTTGAGGAAGAAATTTATATGAGCCAACCCAAAGGTTCCGTTGTTCAAGGAAAAGAAGACTACGTTTGTAAGCTTCGAAAATCTCTCTATGGTTTGAAGCAGTCGCCGAGACAATGGTACAAGAGATTTGACAACTTTATGGTAAAGCATGGTTTTAGTAGAAGTGCTTATGATTGTTGTGTCTATCATAAAAAGGCACCGTCTGGATCACTTATCTACTTGCTCTTGTACGTTGATGATATGCTTGTAGCGGCTAAAGACATAGACGAGGTTAATAAGTTGAAGATTCTTCTCAACACAGAATTTGATATGAAAGATTTGGGAGCAGCTCGAAAGATTTTGGGTATGGAAATCATTCGAGATCGAAAACATGGCAAGCTTTTCTTATCACAGAAAAGTTACATCGAGAAGATTATTTCTCGTTTTGGCATGAGTTCGGCAAAATTGGTAAATACTCCTTCCTCAGCAAATTTTCGTTTATCTACTGCTTGTGCTCCTCAAAGTGAGGCAGAAATAGAGTATATGTCCCGAATACCCTATGCTAGTGCGGTTGGAAGTTTGATGTATGCTATGGTTTGCACAAGGCCAGATATAGCTCACGCGATGAGTGTTGTGTCACGATATATGGCTCATCCCGGAAAAGAGCATTTGAATGCGGTGAAACGCATTTTTCGTTATTTGAAAGGGACATCTGATGTTGGCCTCATTTACGGTGGTGAAAGTGAATATTTGGCTGCCGGATACTCAGATTCGGATTATGCTGCGGATCTTGATGCTAGAAGATCCTTGACAGGTTATGTTTTCACTATTGGAAATCCGGTTGTAAGTTGGAAAGCTATATTACAACCATCAGTTGCTTTATCTACTACCGAAGCCGAGTACATAGCTTTAACAGAAGCAACTAAGGAAGAAATTTGGTTGAAAGGTTTGATTGAAGATCTTGGTTTCCCTCAAGATCAAGCTACCGTCTTCTGCGATAGCATGAGTGCTATTTGCTTGGCTAAAGATCAAGTATACCATGACCGGACTAAACACATAGATGTTCGTTATCACTTTATTCGTACGGAAAGGAGAATCAAAGTGAAGAAGATTGGCACTCAAGACAATCCTGCGGATGTGTTTACTAAACCGGTTCCTTTGAGCAAGTTTCGTCACTGTTTGGATTTGCTCAATATTGATAATTGGAAATATAGTGCGACTTAGGAGCTAAAGTCAAGGTGGAGATTGTTAGATGTTTTGACTTCACCTCCTAAGGGTAGTTTAGTAATTTTGGTACTATGTAGTTTATTTTGTTTTGTAAGGGCAGTACTAGTTATTGAAGTATCAGGAAACTTCTTTTAAGGTCGGTTATTGACTTATATAACTATAGCAGGAATACAGAACTTGTATCTTAGACTCTTTTTTTATAATAGAACTATCAGCTTTTTCTTCCATTAAACTTCTGATCTTATTCTTCTGAATTTGGTGTTGCAGGTTTTGTGCTGCTACTACTGAACTTTTGCCACTGATTATCTATCCCTGATCCTAACAATTTCCCAAACAGCTGGATTCACTTGAGCTTCTAGAAGTTCAGCACTCACTTCTCAATCCAAGAGTCGTGTATCACCACTTGTTTTACTCAATAAACATGTAAATATGTTTGGATGATTCTTGCATCAAAGATGTATCATTTGTTACAAGATTATATGTAATAATATGTCCCCCATTGCCTGAGATAAGAAACTTGAGCTTCTTATAATTCCAAAGTAGTGGCTAACTAATAACTTACTCACCTGAGATTTTGTTGGAGTTGCTAGACACGGTTATTCTGATACAAACAAAAACTTTGGTTGGGAAGTTTTAAAGTTTTTAGCATCCTTGTTATGGGTAAAATGATAATGTGGTTTTAGTTTGAGTAACATGTCCCGGCTATGGGAAGGGCGTTACATTCAAACTGAAACCGTGTGTAGGCTGTTTTTAAGTTTTTTAGTTGGAGTCGCTAGTCCCGGCTATGGAAAGGAAGTTAATTACATTCTAATACAAACTGAAACCCGTGTTGTTTTTAAGTTAACAGAATTGAATTGAATAATTAATAATACAAATGACAAGGATCAAACTAGATACACAAAGTTGGATCTTCAATGTTAACCTTACGCCCCAAAAACAAGTTCCCAGTAGAGAAACTAGTCTAACATCGTAAGTTATCTCCAGGTGCAACCCCAAGCTGGCTGCAGTATTGATTGTAGTAACGGACACGAGCAGTTACAGTATCAGAATTTCCACCGTCGCATTCCATTCCATTGATAGCTCGTATAGTTGCTCCAAACCCTTGGCCCGAAAGTATGACTGAGTGGACATTATTCATCCAAAACCATAATGCTGTTCGAAAGGAGATGATTGGATCGGTGGCTACAGTTTCAGGATTGTTTAGTCCGTCAAATCCGATGCTGCTCCCAGCTGGACCGTAGTTGTAATTCCATGATAGTTGGATTGGACCTCTCCCATAGTAACCCTTGTTAGGATTACATGGATATTGTGTATTGTTTTCATCACAATAGTCCCTTGAAGGACCGTTTATTTCCTCAATGTAGCAAAAATCTGCTCATGGAAAAAAATTAATTTAGCTGATTAATCATTTTATATCGATTATTCCTAAACTTTAGTATTACTATCAGTAGTTAATTCAAAATGGATCATTGCAACCGGGTTATCACTAATCAAGTCAGCTATGGTTAGCCGGTTGTAATAACATTGTCAAACTGAGACAAATTAAATTCCGGTAACGTAGCAATTTCAAAATTTGTTCAACTGGTGGAAGATATTGTAGTAGAGAATTTGAGATAAGATAAGAAAATAATGTAGCGATTTTATGGTATATGATAACAATATGCATGTGTTTCCGCAATTTGGTTTCATGATCACTAAAGGTTATAATTCAAAATGAGATCGCAACTGTACATGAAACTAAACTTCAAATAAGGCAATATATGATATATAACAACATATATAGTACTAAAAGTTTCTGTAAAATAAGGAGCTTAGTAATGTATCATACTTAGGTTATCAATGTAGCAGTATACTTAGAATATAGTCATGTTGAGTTATCACGTAATATTTTACAACAGTGCCTCCGTTATCTCAACTACGGCCCTGATTATCAATCTATACTTAATACTTATCAACTATCATGGCCGCAACCTTATAAAATTGGACTGATCTTTGGCCTCAAAGTATATATACTAATTATATGAAATTTGTCTTATAGTTGTATTTAACATAAATAAGAAATACTATTTTGCTAATATATATAGAAAGTACTTACGTCCAGTTTCATGAGTTACATGTGCAAAGAAAGCAGCAATCTCCCGTTTGGAATCATCTTCCGAACCAACTCTACCAAATTGTTGATAGTTACCAAGAGCTTCAAGAAACGCGGCACGTGTATAAAAATCTCTCCCCTCACAACTCGCATCCGATTGATCCTTGATCCCATTAAAGAATGCATCTGTCACGATACTTTCAACCGATACATCATTAGTAGGTGGAGGTGAGAAACATGGCCCTTGTTGGCACCCAGTGCCACAGTATTCCTCGTCGCTACCACAAAAACCCGACCGGCTGCAACACAAGTCTGGGCTGCAGCCGCAGTTCTGGGCAGTTGTGATACTAGCGAAAAGTAGTCCAGATATGAAGAGGGTTAAGAAAGTTTTCATTGTAGTTTGTGTGATATGGTCAGTGGATCCTAAAGGTAAATTTATAGTGTGTGATGTGTGAACATGAGAATGTGGATATGAGGAATGGAGTATCTCAGCGTGTCTGACTTGGTACCTAAGTTGACTTCCCTAAATTTGGTTTACTTAGAAATTGTCAAAGTTTGAGCATGCTTCTAGATTTTTAAATGATTTTTGTTTTGACCAAAGAAAATCCAATTAAAGATGCCCACTTGCATGATTATATGATTAGAAGTTATTGAAAATAGAAATGATATCTATATTATATATTTTAGTGACATAGCGGTGACTTTTAAGAGCGAACGACAAAATATAATTCACTGGACGAATTTTAGTGACGCGTTATGGCTTTTATGCATGTTTTATTTTGAGTTTATTTTTACGCTCGTACTATATGCGTTTTTAATGTTTTTTTTGTTTGTTCTGTGTTTTGCTCTATTATCTTATATGTTGTCTCTTATATGTTGTCTCTGTGAATTTTGATCTTACGTGTCCCTTGCGCTTTCATTCCATATTTTGGCATGCATGTTCCCTTGTTCCTTTGTTTGTATGCTTTTATATCTTTACTCGCTTGTTTGTTTTTGCTTTATGATACCGTTTATGTCATTGTTTCTCTTTCATCACTTCTTTCATATTGTATGTTTGCTTGCACACACACACTTGCCGGAGGTCTTTCTGGAAGGAGTCCCTTTTTCCCTCGAGTAGGGGTGTAACTGTCTACATCTCACTACTACTACACAAAAATGTCATTAGCTACGGTTTTAAAGGCTATTTGGTATGGTTTCTGAACCGTGGTAGATACTGGCGTACCAAAAAATAAAACATTTTTTGGTACGGTTCTGAACCGTAGCAAAAAATGACTATTTGGTATGGGTTTTTTTGTAACCGTACCAGATTCCTCCATTATATTTTGCTTTTCTGGCACTCTTTTCTACTACGGTTTTTTTATAACCGCACTAAAATATGTTCATTCATAAAATAAATATTCAATTTTCCTGTTTCAAAACTTGTAACCAAACACTACAACAATATCTTTAGCAAAAGACCCAAACATTGCAACATACACAAACAATATTCAACAAACTTAACAGTCATCATCATATAAACATCAACCAACGCAACAATCTGGGTTACACAAAAGTGTTATCCATTTCAATTGTTTAAAAGTCTTCATCACAAAAATTTAAAACCTTAACTATTGAGGAGCCGTTGCATCTAAAGGATCAACTACAACCCTATAAAACTCGTTCAACGTCATAAGAGCCACTTAGTCGATCTCCATCGGTTTTAGACAGCGTGTATCATCCCAAAGCTATAAAAACAAATATAGATATATATTAGTCATATTTTTTGCAAAATCAACAAAATTCAATACAATAAAGAGTAACAAAGTATAAAAAAAAATCTTCTTAATATATAAAAGCTCTTGTTTTAACATTCTAACTTGCCACGCAACTAATAAATTGTTTGCTATTCAAAGAGTCCCAAATCAAACGCACATGCTAGCAAAGGATACCTTATTATTGCTCCTTTGATATCATGCTATTGTGATGTTATAACTTAGTTCATCTACTAGTGTATTGTGAAGAAAAGCAACTGAGAATTTAAGGGATTTCCTAATATGGGTTCCTGTAATTCACAATTATCCTACAAGTTTAGTAACAACCACGTGGCTTAAGGGGTTACCCAACCCAAGTATTTTCTACCCGCAATGCAAGTTACCTATACTGACCCAATACCCAAGCTGCCTTACGCGTGCATATTCTACATGAATATACACCATGGTAACTAACATGCATATAAGACAGCCTCACGATCATAAAGTAAGCATTCTACTTGTTTCTTTAACTTGCTAAATTAGTGCATTCAAATCTATAATCATAATGTCCTAGAATAACATCAAGCACACAAGCATATGATCATTTAAAGTGATATTAATGTGCTAAGAAAACATTGCATCTTAGAATTATGTCAATATATCAGATGGCTTATATCAGATGTGCTAAGAAAACATTGCATACATACTTTAAAAGATAATTTGAATCCACTTTTGCTTGGAATTATGTCAATATATCAGATGGCTTATATCATATGGTAAAACATAATAAAAGTGGTAGTTACAACATAAACTGCAACAGCAGCCGACCCGCTGCAATAGCCGTCGACCTGCTGCAACAGCAGCCGACCCACTGCAACAGCAGCCGAACCGCTGCAACAGCAAGCGACCCACTGCAATCCCAGCCAACACGCTATAATCTCAAGCATAAAAGGAAATACTTACACTTTTTGGAAAGTCGGCTTGTTTGTGTAGAGCAAGGTCATACATGGACTTCATCAAATAGTAGCCGCATTCCCATAGACCCTCTTGTTGGAAACACTAAAATAAACAAACATAGTTACACAAATGCAACAACCAAATCAATCATATATACACAGCAATTGTAGATTACTTACTTTGACTATCGTCCAATCAAACTTGAACTCGAAAGCCCTATATTGAAAAGCAATGGCATGAAGTTAACTTCAACTATTTTTTCAAAATATGCATGTCAACTCAAAGTCAATATTTTAAAATTTACTTCTACTATCTGTGGGAAATAATAATTCATTCAGTATTATCACGTTTTTCCGAATCCACTATATAACCCCTCCTCAAATTTGGGCAAAGAGTTAACTACAGTTTTTGTCCTTGTGGTTTACCGGGTGTAACGATTTTGGTCTAATAGTTTGAAAAGTAACGGATCCTGTCCAGAATCCGACGACCCGTAACACTTTTGGTCCATTTTTCGTTGACTGCTAGTTTGACTAGTTAAAAAAATGTGAAATGACTAAAATACCCTCAACTTAATAATGAAAATAACTAAAATACCCTCCCTTTATTATTTCTTTTTCTTACATTATTATTATTATTATTATTATTATTATTATTATTATTATTATTATTATTATTATTATTATTATTATTATTATTATTATTATTATTATTATTATTATTATTAAACACAACCCCAACCTTCCATCTTCACCACCACACACAAAAAAACACATTATCTTCTCATCAACAAACATCATTAAACATCATTTTGTTCATATTCTCAACAAAGCCATAATCTTCACCAAATCAACAAATCAAAACCAAAATCAAAACCAAAACCAAAACCAACCAACTCATTCAAAAACCCAAATTAAAACAAAACCAACATCTTCATCATCAATAATCATATTTTAAACCAACCCAACCCACAATAAAAACTTAACCAAATACAACTTTACCCGGCTTTCACTTACTTCCATTTTAACCTCAGACCACATCAGTCTTCCTTGGTCAAAGCATAAAAGAAAAAAAAATGGAAGAACAACAACCAGCAGCTATAACAAAACAACATCAACAAACAACCTCACATCACATTTATCCCATCTCACGTCAACCATTATCAGCAAACAACTTCAACCTCCTAAACCCACCAACAAATTTCGAATTGAAAAAGAAATAAAAACATAGACATCTCAGATTTGCTTCGAATTCCTTATAAAAGAATCTTGAAGAAGCCACAAACTTGTGATCTTCGTTTGCTTCGAATAAAAGAAAAAGGGTGAAGGAAAAAAGTGTTTGATGGTTATGTTGATTCTGATCTTGATGGGCTTTTTTTTTTTTTTTTTTTTTTTTTTTTTTTTTTTTTTTTTTTTTTCAGATTTAGCATAAACGTGTTGATGTGAGGGATGAGTGTTTAGATTTGATGAGTGTTTAGAGTAGAAAAAGGGAGAAGATGAAGAGTAGTATGGTGTAGTGGTGTTTCGTGTCTCGGTATGTCGCCGGAGTTGGGGGTGGTTGCCGGTGATATTTGGCTAGAAATCTGAGAAAGGATAATAACAAGAGAGAGAGTATATGAATGTGTTTATGTGTTGGGGTGAGTGGATGTTTTTGAGTGGTGGGTGGGTATAAATTATAAAGTATAAACCTCTTACATTTTTTTAATATAATAAACCAAATGACAAAATTACCCTCATATTTAACAGTCAAACAAATTCAACTAACGGTGTTAGTAAAAATGGACCAAAAGTGTTACGGGTCATCGGATTCTGGACAGGATCCGTTACTTTTCAAACTATTGGACCAAAATCGTTACACCCTGTAAACCACAAGGACCAAAAATGTAGTTAACTCTTTGGGAAAACCACAAAAAGAAGCCAATGACTCTCACTACAAAAAAGTTTCATCATTTTAGTATAGATACAAAGCACATATAATAATATCCGTATAACAAGCAAAGCCATTACCCTTGCAAATACGGTGCCACACATATGTCTTTTCCTGGATTTAGTCCCTTAGTACTAATAATGTGGTTTACGACTTGTTCATTGTTTCTTAAACATTCATTTGATGCAATGTGATGTGGATTGAGGAAAACGCATCTGTTCTGATGAAGACCTTTCACAATCGAATGTAAATGCCTGTCATCAAGAAAATAAAACACGAGTTAGTGGGTTTTTGGATGCTGCTGCCAGAGGCGTGTTTTGATTGCTTTCTCGGGGGTGTTTGGTTGCTGCTATTAGAGGGTGTTAGGTTGCTGCAATATAAGTGTCTTTCTTTCAGAAAAATGAAAAAGAAATAGAACACGCTCGAATAGATACAAGATATGAATTGATATATAATGTAATACCTTAATAGTTTCCCATACGTGATCCCACACTTCATCCTTTATTTTTTTCCACTCCATCCAGTAAGGAAAATGTTTTTCACACGCTCGATTAAAATCATTCATGAAGCGGTTATGGTTTTTGCCACATGGTAACTTCTTATTACTAAACTTAACTTCATACACAGCTCCTTCAAAATCTTTGGATCCCTTTGCTACACCTCGCTTACCCCGATTCGACGTTGTATAAATACCTAAGATGTTGAGTACCTGAAATGCGTGTTGATCAATAAGCTTAGCGAGTTTAAAAAACATCAGCAATAACACACTTCAAACACACTTCAATTATGGTCCCATCTCTATATGATCAAGTGGTTTTTCGTTAAAAACTAAAGTCTAAAACATGTATTATACCTTTTAGCATTTCAGCAACAAATGGTGTATATCACAAACAGAACACATACTGCAACAACTACAATATCAGGTGTCAAACATATGAAATACTCGCCAAATGTCACCCAAATTCTATACATCAGTATACTTTTGAACAAATATTTTTTAGAAGAAAGTGCTCCAATCAGTCTCATATGAGAAGTTGCCAGAGTTGACAACATGGGCGGTGCTAAGCCTTGGCTACATGTGGCACGTGCCACATATGGACTGGGCGATGTGAAAGGTAAATTCGATATATATATACATATAATATATATATATATATATATATATATATATATATATATATATATATATATATATATATATATATATATATATATATATATATATATATATATGGAGACTTTCTTGAGAGAACCATCTTATCTGCGAGAACTGACAGAACCACAAAAAACATACATGCACACCTTTTAAAATAAAATAAAAATACATGCAAATCATCAATAATCGTAAGTATCCACCTATGTTCTTCAATATCATCATGAACTCATCCTCTTTTTTCACAAAAACCTTACACACGGCCGCAATATTGTCATTGCACGCCTTATAAGAACATACATACACACCTTCAAAGAAAAATTTTGTATTTTCAATTTCTTATCAAATTCTTTAGAACAACCATGTTTTTTTTAAAACATATATGTTGTTTTTAGAACATATGTGCAAAAATACAATTATTGAAGGCGTGCATGTATGTTTTTGGTGGTTCTGTCAGTTCTCGCAGATAAGATGGTTCTGAAATGAAAGTCCCACTATATATATATATATATATATATATATATATATATATATATATATATATATATATATATATATATATATATATATATATATAATTCGCTCATTTAATTTCTTTGGTGCTATGTAAGTAACGTACTATGTATTCATTTAACCGACTCTATAATAGGGCTTGATAAATGATAACAAAGCTAAGCCCACTAAATTTGGACAAAAGCAAAGGTGGCCCAGATGGTTAACTATTACTAGCACCAGTAGCACATGTGTTTTGTGGTCTTTGATGACCATTGAGTTAACGAACATGTAGAGCACCTCACATCGATTGAAGATATTCTTGAGCTTTGGTTGATAAAAACATCATTTTTAACTTTTGTGTTTATATAAGGTTTTGAATTAAAGAGCATTACTTAATGTGAAAAATGAGATGTGATGAGTCAATTCCAACTGATGAAAGATTGAAGATATATTTTGTTGTAGATTGATTGAAGCAACTTTATAACTTTTATATGATTTGTATAATATTGTACTTTTTACTGAATGTTACAATAGCTAAAACTGGGTACACAAGTTTTGTGTGCCACACATGACTAAAATATCTAGATCCACCACTGGTTGACAACAAGAGAAAGGAAGCATACATACACAAAGCAAGCAGAACATGAAACGACAAAGCCATTATAAACCCAGCAAACTGTACACGCTACCTAGCATATGAATGATTGACTTTTTAAAAGCATTACACTTGGCCTTTTTTGACATAAAAATGAAGACCATTATTATCTGAAAATGCAAATATATAACTGCAGGTAACAAAGATTGGTCATATTTGTGATACAAAATGCTAAGAACAATAAGAATCAAGTGAACACTTAACACAAGCACCTGTTCATTTAAGTGAACGCATTCAATAAAATCAAGCAGGTCAGCTGCTCCTATTTCGCTTATATGAAGAAGAAAAAAAAGCATAAAATCAAATAATGAAGATAAAGAGTTACCCACGAAGATGAACTAAGAAACTTGAAGAAATCAAACCCAAACCCTTTTTTGCCCGAATAAATCTGAAATTTGGTATTTTTGTGATTTAAGAGGTTTCAATAAGTTTATAGATGTTTGGCTGTCATAATGGTAGTGAAAATTGAAAGATTCAGTGGATAGATTGTAGGATTTGGAAGATTTTTAGTGTATTTTTGTTCATAGCAGCAGCAAAGGGAGGGGGAAATTGGGTGGCTAGGGTTAAGCCGCGTGTTATGAAAAGTGTGAAGTGGGGTTGTGGTGGCTAGGGTTAAGCAGCGTGTTAGAAAAATGAGAAATTGGTGCGGTTGACTTTAGAAGAAACCCTAGCAGATGAGTAATTTTTGGCCGTCCAACTAAAAAAAGTGGGAGGGAAATTATAGAGGCTAAAATTTTCAAAAACAACATAAAATTCGAAGTTAAAAATAACATGTAAACATAAAATTCAAAGTTAAAGGTTTACAAATTTTTTGAACCAAATAAATAAAACAAATAAGCGCCTTCTTAGATTTCTTGAAACTCTTTTCTTGGTCGTTCACTTTTTCCTGCAAGCAAAAGTATAATTAACAAACAGAACATATTTATTAATTTACTTTTAACAATAGAAATTATATAATATATACAAACCTTCGTTTGGCGCCGGGTGTATCAACCCATAATCCATCATCATGGTCAGATCGTAAGTATGTGGTGTCACCATCTATCGGTGCAATACCCGCTGAAAATGGTGGTAGCTCGTCAAACTAGTCGTATTCTTCCTCGTCAACAACATTATCAACACCAAGTATATGCCGTTTACCAGGCATAACAACGTGCCATCTTGGATTGCTAGGGTCTTGAACGAAAAATACTTGTGTGGCTTGCTTTTCGAGAATTAAGGGTTCAGACGCATAACCGTCAGTTCCAAGGTCGACAAGTGTGAAACCATAGTCGTCAACTTTAACACCCGAGCTATTATTTACCCACTTATACTTGAACAAGGGTATTTTGAAAGAATAATAATCCAGCTCCCAAATTTCTTGTATCACCCCGTAATACGACTTTTTGGTAATCCATGTGGAGGCTATCACTGTAACTCCGCTATTTTGCACCGTACTCCTTTCATCTCGCATCTTAGTGTAAAATGTATAGCCGTTAATTTTGTATCCTTCATATGTTTTGACTATCAATCTCGGGCCCTCTCCCAGCTTTTTCACTATTTTATCGACGTTTGGTTGACCCACGTTTGCTGCCACTTTGTCTTTAGCCAAGTAGCGAACTGCTCATTATGCCTCTTTGTATACCATGTCTTCGTTCTACCAATTTTTTTTGCACGTAAGATTTCCATATGCTCTTTAATGTAAGGAGCAACACATGTCATATGTTCAAGGACTACAAAATGTGCAATCTCAAAAAGCTTAGATCTGGGCTTGACTGTTTCGATCCAATTGTACCGGCCCCATGAAGTCTGCCCACATGACGACTTTGAGGAATGCCAATACCTTTGACACCTTCCAGATAGTTTGTATAAAAGTCAATGACCTCCTCGGAAGCATATCCTTCAACAATACTACCCTCGGGTCGAGACCGGTTCCTTACGTACCCTTTCACTACACCCATATATCTCTCAAAAGGGTACATGTAACGTAAAAAGACAGGACTACAAGCCTTAATTTCACTGACGATGTGAGATACTGATGAACTCAAATAAGTACATTTTATTACTATCATTTATCCTATTAATTTGACTTGTTTTATTATATTACGTATGAGGATTGATACTTAATCGTTTACTTTTGTAATTCTCAGGTAAAAACAAGCGTTTGGTGAAACTTGGCCATTTTGGACTAATTATGGATCAAAACATGCAAGAAGTTAAGAGTCTACCAAAATGCACAAGATCAAGATTATTCTGCTCCAGATGCGCCGCATCTTGCTTATTACATACGGCGCATCGCTATCAAGATTTCACAAGATATTATCCAAGACGGCAAAGGACATGCGCCGCATCTATTTATGGAGTTACGCCGCATCTTCTGGCGGTGTACGAATATTCCTGAATATATTAATCTTGGACCCCACGCGAAGTTAAGTCAATGCGCCGCATCTACTTACTAGATGCGCCGCATCTTACCCTCAGACAGAAACTATAAATACCCCAAAGACCAGACGAATTAAGAGTTCCAAAGTTCGACAGGAGACCGAAGTACAGAACCCTAGGACGAATTCAGTCAAGGCAGCAGCACAAGACACACCTTGAACAAAGATACAAGAGCTGTAAGAAGGTCCTGCATGTGTTTAATTCATTAAGTAGTTTTGTTTTATTGTATTAGTAAACTTTAATTCATCAGGATTGGTGGCTTGTGTAATGTGACAACGGAAAGATTGCACTCCCTTAAAACTGCTTTCCCATTAATTAAAGTTTATATGTTGATGTCTTTGGTGACTTTTATTAGTGCATTGATAACCTCTGTGTCTAGCTGAGCGTTGATCGGGTCGCCATGCCTCTGCCCTCGCCTATTTATTAGATCGCCTATGCATTCTATCGTCTGTAGAAAAGTAGGAAGAAAGATAAATAGGATAGTCATAAGTAATCATTAAGGGTTTACTCGCCGATAAGATTAGAACCAACGAGAAAGGAATTAATCTCGGTGCGTTGCATCGAACTATACACTTCATATAAAACTAGCAATAAAACAAGTGACAAACTACTTATCTATCAGGACAGGTCTTCTTATTGTCTCATGTATTTATCTGTGTACGTGTGTGCTACTTGCTGATTCGTGCCTATTAGTTTAGTTTATTATTTAATTGCAACCAAACGTGCCAGTCTCTCAGGCTGAACCCCCTTGCGTTAGATTAGGTTGTATAGCTAACTTAATATATTAAAATACTGATTAGAATAACTAGATAATACGTTCCACTCTTAGTGATCGACACTCTACTTACCATTATATTCATACTGACCGGGTACACTGCTCGTTAAGTGTGTGTGTTATTGATAAGTCGGCTAAATATAAATTTAAAACTTGAGTAGGCATTAATACTGCTAAACCGCAACGACACATCGCACGCATCAGATACCAAGTGAACCATGACATCAAAAAAGGATGGTGGGAAGTACATCTCTAATTGACATAAAGTAATTATAATATCTTTTTTCCGTGAATCCAAAATTTCAGGGTCAATCACTTTCGAGTGAATCATGTTAAAAAACAAACAAAGTTTTGTGATTGTATGTCGGACATGCTTTGGTAACAAACCACGAATTGCGATGGGAATCATATAAGCCATTAAAACATGACAATCATGCGACTTCATTCCTTGTAGTTTTGAGTCTTTCATGGATACCAAGCTCCTAATGTTCGCTGAATAGCTATATGGAACCTTAATATCATGTAAGCATTTACAAAATTGGGTTTTTTCTGCTTTTGACATGGTATAACACGCTGGTGGCAGATAGGTGCGTTTTTTTTCATTCTCAACAGGGGCGAGCTCTAACCGGATTCCCCATGAGACCATATCTTTTCGAGCATCAATACCATCTTTAGTTTTCCCGGGAATATTCAACAACAACCCTATCAAGCTGTCACATACGTTCTTTTCAATGTGCATAACGTCGATACAATGCCGTACTTCCAAATCCTTCCAATATTCTAATTCCCAAAAAATTGACCTTTTTTCCACGTTACTTGTTCAATTTGACGTCCTTTTCCTTTTCCAAACACAGTGTTTAGATTAGAAACTCGAGAAAGTGCAGTATCTCCACAAAATCGTGTCCTGACTCGTCCAAACTCCGTACGTCCATCAAACTCCGAACTCATATGACGATACGAGTGATTTTTTGCAAGTGATCTTCGATGGCCCATAAACACCGTTTTTTTGCAATTATCTAACCACCTTGAGGATGTCTTATCTTCACAAATCGGGCATGCCTGTTTACCCTTCATGTTGTATCCTGACAAATTGCCGTATGCCGGAAAATCATTTATGGTGCAAAAAATCATGACTCGTAACCTAAATTTCTCTTTCTTATCCGCGTCATACATATCTACACTCGGTTTCCACAATTCTTTCATATTGTCAATCAGAGGAGACAAATACACGTCAATGTCATTACCAGGTTGTTTTGGACCGGAAATTAACAATAACATTATAATGTATTTACGTTTCATGCATAACCATGGTGGAAGATTGTACATACATAAAAGAACCGGCCAAGTACTGTAACGACTGCTCATGTTTTCGAATGGGTTGATTCCGTCTGAGCTTAGTCCAAATCGAATATTTCTAATCTCTTTACCGAATTCTGAAAATTTGTTATTAATTTTTCTCCATTAAGGGGAGTCTGCCACATGCCTTAATTTCCCATCATCTTTACGCTGATCGAAATGCCAACGCAACAATTTGGCCTCTTTCTTGTTTTCAAATAACCGTTCGAGTCTTGGTATGATGGGAAAATACCACAATAGCTTAGCTGGGGGTCCATTTTTTGTCACATCATCATCAATTTCTTCCGGTTCTTTCTTATACCTTGATGTTTTGCAAGTAACACATGCATGCAATTTTTTGTACTTATCACCCCTATACAACATACAGTAATTCGGACATGCGTGTATTCTTTCAATTTCTAGTCCCATTGGACACATATTTCTTTAGCTTGGTATGTAGAAATGGGCAACTCATTATTATCGGGAAGCAATCTGTGTAAAAACTCTAATAGCTTTGTGAAGCTACTATCACTCCAACTACTATTTGCTTTTAATTTTAACAACTCCAAAATAGCCGAAAGTATGAAAAAATTCTTGCAACCATCGTACACGGGTTTCTCTGCGTCTTCAAACAATTGTTGTAAATCTTCTTGATCAATATCACCATCATTAGCCTTTAAATCATGCAACATCTCTTTTAAATTCCCATGTCTATCATTAATGCAAGAATCATTGTTTTCATTAGTATTTGATACATGACTTGATGTGCTATTATTAATTAGTGATTCCCCATGCTCTGGCCAACAAGTATATTTACGGACAAAACCGTATTTGTGCAAATGAAACTCAATCACTTTGATATCAGTATAGGGTTCAAAATTTTTACATTTCGAACAAGGAAAAAAATCTCAGTATGTCCCTTAGCCACTCGGTTAGACTCAACAGCTATAAGAAAACTTTGTACTCCTTTACAAATTCTGGGTCATTAACGTTCATCCCATACATCCATTGTCATTCCATCTGAAATTTTAAAACAACATAATAAATCATATGCATGTACAAATGAAACATAGGTGGTCAAATGTGGCGAATCCTAACCCACCTTTTGAATATTTTATCTCATATGTGTATACGTTCTAGCGGGTTGACTATTTAAGAAAAAAATCGGCAACATTTCCCCTCAACTCCCCAAGTATGCATATAAAACGCAAACTCGTAGGAGTAAGGAGAAATGTATACCTATTTTTCTTAAAATTTCAACCCGTTAAAACGTGTACGCATCCTAAATGAGACAAAATAGCCCGAAATTAATCTCTATTAGATTAATTTCGGACGGGTACTAACTAATTTGATATCATGATCTACTAATAACTTCTAGATGCACATGCTATATATACACAAATAAGCGTATCAACTATATACATATATACAAGTATTTAGAACTAATAATAAAAACATAAATAATAACAAAAAGTTTATAAACTCACCTTATGATCCGAATTTTTTTAAATTGAGTGGAAAATCTCTAATATGGATACATGATGAAGAAATTTATACCTATATAAATATCAAAAATATATTTGTTATGCATAAAAGAGTTACAATGAGTAAAAAAAAAAAAAAAAAAATTATCCACAAAATATAACTATTACCTTGTATGTAGTTTTGTGAGGTTTAAGTTAAATTTATTATGGTTGTTGATTGAGTGTTTAATGTAATAGTTTGAAAGATTTGAGTGGAAAAGAGTAAATGTGGTATGTGGAATGTGAAGAAGTAAATGTGGGTGTGGGGGAATAGGTAGCAGGTTTCCGTTGGAGGAGCAGATCTAGTTTTTG